>OMKZ01033746.1:61714-78592 GCA_900302535.1 Neoniphon sammara | reverse complement strand
ACATGGTTTGTTCTTTAGTACACACACACACACACACACACACACACACACAGGCACAGATTTCTCCACACATGCATGCAGATTACACACACAGTTGGTGCCTGACTGGATTTTTGAGACCAATACCAATATTTGGCGCTAAAAGACATTAGATAATGATATTGGCATCTACTTTTTAACCACTTAAAATTCTACCACTTTCTTATGAGTTGAACCATAAACTTTTTGACACAATCTGTCTCACCTGCTTTACAAACTATTGCAAACAATAATTATTGATAACAGTGTTTTAAATGACGTCAAATACTTTTACTGCAATATGTTCTGTCTTTTTCTAATATCAGCAAATACATGGGTTGCTATCAGTATATCTGTGATCAGCCATTATCTGCTCCTGCTAATAGGTCAGTCAGGCTATATACACATGTTCAGTGTAGTGCTGCATATTCATATCACACTATCATCCGCATCATCGTCCATGCTTTTATTTTCCTGATTGCCCAAACTTGATTCATTTTGTAAAGCCACCATCTGATCAGAGGAAAGCACACTGACTGATCTTCACTGCTTGTGGGATCACTTAATCATATTTTTATGAATCACTGTATGATTGTATTGTCAAAATAACTTTATTTGTTTGTCTTTTTCCCTTCCAGAGCCTCCTCCCACTTATGAGGAAAGCTGCAGTAGCACCAACTCCAGTTTTAACAGTAGACAGTAAAAGAGAAGCACAGTAAGTGATGAAGCCTCGTGGCCACGCCCCCCCATGGCCTATCTACACTACCAAATGGGCAAAATAGGATGTTGACACCCTGGGTTGACATGGATGGAAGACAACACCCCCCCCAAACCCACCTCCCCAAAGACTGTTTCTTTGTTTGCAAATCAAAAGGGATCGTATCTTTAATTTTACCCCCTGTCCCACAAGGCAGTGTCAGATAAAATGGGTGAACAACACTGTGCCTAAAAGTATTTTGGAGTGTCATAGAGCAAGTGGAGTATTTAGTGATTGGACTCATGTCATTTTGGGGGGTAGGTTTAACAATTTTTTTTTGTATCTTAAACAATTGTTGCATCTGTGATGCCTTGAAAATGATTTTTGGCCTACTGAGGGTCACATCTGACAAGACCAAAGTTGGCCTTTACTGTAGTGTCATTCCAGATGTGCACTTGATGTTGTAGTCCACCGCTGTCCCTCTGCATCTCTGTTCTTGTCATCATCCATAGGTCAGAACTAGAGCTCCTCTCTGAATGTCAACAGGTGTATCCAGCTGCAGCCATGTGGCCTAGTCTATCACTGTAACTAGTCACTGAGTCTAAAACCTCTTGTTTGTGTAACCTGGTACACATGTAGCAGTATAGCAGATTTGGTAAAGATGAAAGGCTCTTGATAATGGTGCTCAAAGCAAACAACCAAATGAAGAATTGTACTGTTCACTCCAAATGTCAGTTGTCTGCAGATTTACTGCAGCAGCAAACGGAACATTAGATGCAAATAAGAGTGGTAGTCAAATCAAATCATGTTCATTTATGTACCCCTTAAAGGACAAATCCAGTCTAAAACACGTTGTGTTGCCTAAAACACTGTTTACAAACAGGTATTGGTGACTTAAATGGTGTTTCGGATGTGGTTTTATTGTTTTAGAGTGTAATTCTGTTCTTTCTGTTTGTAAACTTTCTAAGCACCGTCTGTTTTGTCATACTAAATGCAGTTGTTTCTGCACTGAGATTATCACTCACTGAAATAATTGGATTTATTTTTGGCTGCTTGCAGAATAAGAAATACTCAACATCAAACAAAAGGGCCACAGAAATGCAGTGCAAATCACCAATCTTTGTTTTTAAACAATATTCATGTGTTTCAGGCTGGATTTTTTTTTCCTCAATCAGAAGAGCATTTCTCTAAGCACTTTACAGAGAACAAGCCCAGCTGGATGTAACTAATCAATAATCAGTCACACAACAAAAATGATGTAATGCAGTGTGCAAGCTAAATAAAACACAAATAAACAAAGCAAAGCCCAAGATTAAGCACAAAATAAATGCTTTGACAAGAGATGACTTGTTGTGAAGACATGAAGGCCTACCTAGCCTAACCTTTAACAGACTGTTTGAATGCCCTTGAGCAAAGCACTCTTCATTAGTTCCAGTGGATTTGCTCAGTGGCCAAAAGTGCAAGACAAGAAGGTATGAGTGGACAGCTGCCAGATGTCAGGTGTAATTATCCATCTCCTTCTCCTTCCCCATGAAGCTTCTTCCTCAGGCTGCAAGTCAGAATGTGCTCTTCTCCTCCCTGGCTAAACAAGGTTAACAAGATGAATTGATACGATAATATAAACTCAATTTACCCCGTGCAATTTTAGTTGACATCAACTATTTGATGCTATTGTAACTATCAGTGCTCTTGTATTGTAGGTGATTGTTACTGTTTAACAATAATGTGACATTATGTTAGTGACATTAGCTACATGCACGTTGTTTTTTATTGTTGTTTCCTCTCGCCATGTCAAAGTTAAATGGCTAATAGCTAATAAATAATCAATTTTATATATTTTAACAAGAGGGATTGTGTACTAGCTAATAGCTAATTCACAGATTGCAATCACCCCAGTCCTTCAAATCATTTTTTAAAATTTGAAAGAAGAAAATTATTAACAAGAACAAAAAAAAAAAAGAATGAAAGACCTATTTTGTGCACATGCATTCTTAAATGTGCTGTGTTTGTTAAATTCAGAGGAAAGCACATGAATTAAGAAATTATATTTCATATAGGATTGAATACATTCTGTTTTGAAAATATTACAATTTTAATAAAATTAAACTGTGCTTTTACCTCTATGCTGTTGACAGGTTTTACTCAAAGGTAAACTTTAATTTAGGTGTGAGTTTAGGTACAGACCGGACACGTTCAGTTGCAGTTGGATACTGGAACAGCAGCACTCATGTGTTTTTGTGGTCTCTGTCTGCCCCCTTGTGTTCATTACTGGTACAAGCTGCATCTAAACTGTTAAAACTGGAGCTTAAAATCAATCATTGAACCATACTTAACCAAGTCCCTGTCCCTATTGTGCACCAACTGTGGTCTGCTGTGACCAGTTGTATAAATTTGCATCTCATTTTCTTGCAGATTAAATCGCTGTCGGTTTATCAGCGCTGGCAAAAGGATATTACATATGCATTTTTGACATCTGATGCAAATGTTTTTCTCATCTTTTCTTTTCAGCCTAGGTGAGATTGTATGTTGGTTCTCCCATGTGCATTGCCTTAACTGATCTTTACTGTTAAATTTGTGAGACAAAAAAACCTCTGAAATTTCAGTCAGTTCAGACTATCATCATGTTGTGGTAAACATGCTTGTGCACAAGACGGCACTTTTTGACAGTTTGTACATGTGTAGTTTCAACTGGGTTTCATTGTATGCATATCTACTGTGCGTGTGTGTGTGTGTGTGTGTGTGTGTGTGTGTGTATCTGTGTGTGTGTGTGTGTGTGTGTGTGTGTGTGTGTGTGTGAAATATCTGTCCCTACATGTTCTAGCTGTTCATTATTTGGATCAGATTCTTAATCCACCTGTAATGTTTCACTCATATTCATACTCAGATTCATGAGTCAGAATGTTAACTGGCTGTTACAGCTTTTGTTTTCATGTGAACTAAGAGCATCAATACAAATACATTGTCATTGTTCTGTGTAAAACCAATACCACTGAAGGGTTTTATTAATCACAACTGCTGTATGCTTGTGTGAATGTCAGTTTGACTGTTTCCATCACAGTTTGTCAAGACCACATTTTCTGTGAGGGAAAAAAAAAAAAGACGCACTAAACAGCACTTGTGTTGATTCCTGATTATCATCCCTTGCGCTTTCCAGAAAAGTGTTTTTGACTTTGTAAGGCACATCATTTTCAACAGATGAACTCTTTCTACTGTGGTAAACTTGACGATGTGCACCCAGGCTACTTTGGCTTTAGGTTCTTGTGAATGCATGCCTTAAAAATAATCTCAGTTCCCACCACCCCATCAGCTGCCCTCACCTCACTGGAGCCTGTGATGGACTTGCTTCTGTTCCTCTGTCAGCGAGGAAGTCAGAGTACTTCCTCTTTTGTCTCTCACTGACTGTGTGCTAAGTGCACTTGATGTATACTAATGTAGCTCTTTGAACAGGGAGGACAGTCTTTAGTGACTCTCTGGCCTGCTTGTGGACCTTGGACCTGCTGAACAATTTTTTTTTATTATTAATATTTTAGAAAGGACAAAAATGTGCAATTCCTCTCATCGCCAAGAATGCAACAACAGCTTGGTTCTCTGAAGTCATTTCATGCTGCCTTTATCAACCCTTATTATGTTTGATTCCTCCTCACCAAAAGGTACTATAGCTTTATCAAACCCTACATGTTCTTTGTCATTGTTTATTATTTTCCCCTCACATATTGATGAGTGGTGTGTGGTTTTGTATTTTTCTACTTGTAAACTGTTTACAGGTGCAGTATACCGATAAAAAAAATAGTAGCACCTTGATCAATAAATGTAATATTTCAACTTACTGTGCAGAATCAATCAAAATTGTACAGTATAATAATAAAATTATCTACCATGTTTCTGTTGTTGATGTTGATGTTGTTGTTTATGTATTAGCTGAGCGTGCTTTGTGAATGGTGAAATGTGAACATGCTTGCAACAGTCTTGTTAAGAGGCACCACAGCTTCAACCAGTTAACTCAGTTAATTTTCAAAGATGTGGGGAAACATCACAGAGACAAAGGGGAGAATTGATCCAGAGTTAGAGCCAAAGATAATGTGAGGTCTGTGTGATCCTGCAAATGACCTGTATAGCAGCAGGACTCCTATCAGAGTAAAGGGAATGGGGCACAAGTTCTTAGTTCATTGTCTTCAACACTGCATATATAAAACTTGAGTATTGTACAGTTGCTGCTCTAAGCTACAGTATATGGCTTCACACACATTGTCAGAATGTGTTTGTAACAAGAAATCAGGATTGAAGATGTTTCCTGAGGCTGATGGATATAATTATAGTAGTTCAGCATTACTAAATGCAGCAAACCACATAAGTTTGACAGAAACTGCAAAGATAATGTCTGTTTGCATAGAATACCTATCAAATAGAGAGATAGGAAAGGATAGAGCGAGCTGAAAATGAACTTAATCTGTGCTTAATCTAAATACTGTATGGGTCACGAATTGCGTAATAGTAAACCTTCCCCAGATAACATGAGATTGTTGCCCTGACAGTGTAAATTTAGTGTGCATGTGCCACTGTATGTGCAGCCTGTTGCAGTTACCCTGTCTCGTTCTCTTACTTTTTCCTACTTTTTAGCGTTTTTCTTTTATTATTACTGTTTAAATTAAGCAATTTCCCTGTAGGGATCAATAAAGGTTTCTGAATCTGAATCTAAATCCTCAGTTAGACATATGGGTGTGGTAGATAAAAGAGAAATGGACATCACACAAATATAAAACGTCAGGAAATCAAAAGGAATATCCACAACTCAAATAATACTAAACAGCCCACTAATATAAATTACATAGTGCTGCCAAAAGTCTATAAGTCACACATATAGGGCAGTGTCTCCACATCGCAGCCACAGATGAAAGGTGGTAAGCTGACATACTGTGAGGCTACCACAGAATCTTAAATTCCAGTAATATTTCACCAGCCACAATGCTCAGTAAACATCTGAAGTATATGAGAGTGGCCTAAACATAACGTAACAAGATATAAACATATGATACATGAACTTCAGTCACATTAATATGTCACAATGTGCACAAGTAGTTCAGTTAAACAGGGCCAGTTACCATGACAACCTGATCCACACTGATGTCTGGCACAAACTTCTGCCATTTCTGAAAGACCTGAAGATCATCTAGGTAATGGCGTGTAAACTGGATGTAAAACTGGTCAGAAATTATTGAACTGTCTCCCATCTCGGTCAGAAGGTTGAAGCAAACTCTGGGATAACTTCCACAAACTTGACTCATGTCATTCTGAGGGACATATGGGTGAGGTTATCGATGAAAGAGATGAAAGAGAAATGGACATCATGCAAGTAGAGAAAATCTGCAAATTAAAGGAAAAAGCAACTCAAATAATACCAAACAGTGCACTAATATATACTTCATAATAGCCACCAAAAGCCTATAAAACCCTAGAAATAAGGCAATGGCTCCTCCCTGTGGCCAATGATGGAAAATGACAAGCTGACATCTTTACAGTGAGGTTACCACAGAACATTAAATTCCAGTTAAAATATTTCACCATGCAACCACATATCTCAGTAAACATCTTTAGTATATGATAGTGGCTTAAACGTATCCCAACAAGTCATAAACATATGATGTATGAACTTCAGTCATTTGTCCACCTACATCACTGAATGGATTTTAAGAAACTTGGGGAAATTAGGGATAGCCTACCTCCAAACCTACAGAGCTTTGTGTCCAACCCGTCTCTCTCCTCCCAAAACTTACTGATATTTTCAGACATACATTGTGCAACAACTGCAGTACATCATTAAAAGCAACACTTTTGTTAACGCCTACAATAACATGGCCTGACAAATTGCAACACAACATTCGTGGTATACAGATTGAAATGAGAGTGTGGTTGTTTTATTGTAGGCCACACAAAAAGCTACTTGAAACAAGGACTGGCTGACCATAAATATACCATTAGGACTCATTCTACCCAATGGGACAACATTATAATAATTCTGGCCACTCCAATCCTAATGCCCTTGGGGCTCAAGTTATTGAGGTCATTCCCAAAAATGTCTATGCAAGTCAGAGATAGCGACAGAATGAAACGTTTATGCAGAGAGAGAAACTTTGATTGATAAGTTTAGGGTGAGAACCTCCCTGGCTTGAGAAAATAATTAGATTTCCCCATTCTTATGATTATGTATCTGTATAACTCTTCTGCATTGTCAGGTACATATAGACAGTAACATGCAATGTCCTTTACTGCAGCCTATTTCTAGTGCAGCAAAAACTTTTTTAATACAATGTTTAATTGATATACTTACTGCATTTATTTATCTATTTATTTAATTTTTACCAGGTCTTTTGGATCTTTTTGGCATGTGGGCTCTTTAAATGTTAACTGACTAATCATGTGACTCCATCATGTGATCTATTTTACCTGTTTTGAAAATGTGTGTTTTAAACCTTGGAGAAGACTCAAGGTAGTTAAAGTGTGTTGGTCTCCCTGAAAAAAGGACTACTATTTTATCAGAGTAGCTTGGACTTTTTGAGACTGCCATACAACAAGAAATTTTCTTAATTCAGTGAGCATGACATTTTTTGTCTTATAATTGAAAATTGACAGTTTGTCCCGATGGCAATGCTATTCAGCACGACCAAATATCTTCTGATGCAGTTTGGAGCCCTTTGCAAACAGGTAGGCCTGTGTGAAGTCTGGATGATCAAACATCAAGCATTTAGAAATATGCCCTCCCTCCTGTTGTTCCTGTTCCTGTTCCTGTGCATCTTCACAGTTCTTTTGCTTCTTTTGTGTGTTATGATCAAACAATTGTGCGATACAAAGTTGATGCATAGGCAACGGTTTGGTGTGTGAAAAAAATGATGATGATAGATCTCTTTTGAAGGAGAAATAAAAAAAGGCCTGAGGATGACACTATGAAGTGTGACCAAATGTCACAACTGGGGTACATCCCATAGATCTTCTTAAAGGTGCACTGTGCAAAATTGCCAAGTGTCGATTACAGTGATGTCAATTTATGCTCAACTGCCAAAAACATGGAGTAAGCACATTATTTTATGGGTGAATCTACATGGTTCTTACCATTAGAACGATGCTGGAGAACCTTCAGACTCAAAAGGTGGAATAAGCACAAAATTTGATGACTGAATGGACATTGTTCTCATCATCAGCAGACTCACTGTTAAATTACATGCCCATTTAATGTTTTTTTTTATCAGTTGAGTGTAAATGGTCCTCACTTCAGTCTATCCACAATTTTGCACAGTGCACCTTTATGTTTGGCTGCTCTAACATCACAGTTTAGTAACTATGCCTTGCTTCCTGTTTGTGGATCTTCACTGTCAACTTCATTTATGCACCACACCCTAGAGGTCTGGATCTTCAAGTCCACAGTTACTGTGTGCAAAATTATTGTTCTTGTTGGCACTACATTAACTTTGAAGGAGAAACCGTAAAAAATAGGTATTGCATACAATTCAAAATGATGGGAAAGCTACTATGGCAGAAATGAAAACTAATTTAAGCAACTGATTCAGCTTGAATGAAGGAATCTGAGGCAAGAGTAATTTTGATTCTCAACCCCATTGCTGCATTTTACTCACCTCCCGAGCAGTGAGTCAGGCATGGTAGAGAGCAACATGGGGGTATCCCAGAGGAAAGCACTGTTATGTTCCTTTTTTCACCTGATATACCTCAGATTTTAACACTGGTTCATGCCACTTCCCCACCCCACAACTACTCATGGAGTGGATCAGTGAGGGCAAGGAGTAGAAGTATAGGAGTCTGTTGGAGAGGTTTCCTGCATTAAAGTAATTTAACGATGTGTGACAACAACCTATAAAAGATCAATAGTGTCACATCTTTAAATAATTAACAAATATTACATACATTCAGGCACAAGAATAAAAGCCCACAACATGTTTCAACAGGTCTTCCTTAGGCAGTGTAAAGAACATGGTAGTCTGACAAATGCTTAGAGAAACAAACAAAGCTACATAGATATTTAAAGTGCAACACATAATAAAATCTGAAAACATTTTTGTGTAAAGTATAAAAGAATGCAAAATATGCACAAAGCTTCAAACACTACACCTAAAGAAAATATGTGAGGTCTAGGTCTTAACCAAGTCTGTGTGGGGAGACTGTGATGAGCTGAAATAACCAGTGTGAGGCCTTTGGCTAAGCAGTTTGTCACAGTGGCCTCCTCTGTGGGGAGTGGGTACTTTTGCTATTGCACAGAGGTGTGTGTCCTTTACTGAGTGGTCATGGTGAGCAAAGTGGATGACTAATGGTGACCTGTCCTTCTTATGTTGAATAGCAGTTTTGTGTTCACTCATCCACTAATACAAGGTGCTTGGGGTTTTACTCATATAAATAAGAGGGCACGGACATTGAATAGCATTATTGACACCCACAGATGCACAAGTGGTCAATAATTTCTAAGCTATGGTATTGTTAGCTGGAGACTTGATCATTTGAGACTGGGGATGCAACAGCCCTGGTCTGAAGGAAGATTTTTTTTTAATGAATAAAAGGTCAGAATTAGTTCAGACAGTTGTACCAGAAATGTATTGGGTTGGGTGGCACATTTTCTGTGATTCAGTGTGTCATCTAGCATCTCCACAGCAACATGCTGTAAGATCCGGGTAGAGGAAGATTGAATGTCCATAGTAACCTCAGATAATCCAGGTTCAGACTGTACAGTTTCAGCACAAGGTCACAAGAGTCCTAGGGCCTCATTTATCATCAGTGCATAGAAATTCACCCATACAAACAACATTTAGAATGTTCTTAAATCCAAGAAAATTGACATTCATCACCTGTGCTTTTGCTTGCTGTACGGACACCTGTCCAACAACGTTCTAAATCACTAACATCCCCATATTTATGCCTCCAAATTACCATTTATGGTCACTAACAATCCCTTTAAATGCTGTCAGGAAATGTTACTTATCAGATTCAATATAGAGAGGACAAGGAAGAAGAACTCACCAGCTTGAGAACCACCTGGAGCTTAAAGCTAGCACGATAAAGGAGATGATGACTGACTTCCCACGGAACAAAAAAATAACGACTTCTGGCACCATCCACTTAGAAAATATGCAAATGGTTCAGTTCTACAAGTCCTGGGAAGTGCCTGTCAACAACAGACTTGACTAGTCTGACTGCAGGGCTGCATTCTAATACAAGGGGTGTGTTAGGCCGCACCCCCTTTTGAGCAATAATGTTGTCATGTGACATGCCTCTTTTGGCCAGTCAGTAGGACAAGTTGATCAGTGACACCTTGACCCAGCTTCCCTACTGGTTTATGTGACAATACAGGGTTGTGTTTGGAAACTATGGCCTTATTTGTCCTAAGACCTGCCCATTGCCACGCCCCCCTGAGGCCTCCTGGCCTGAAAAGGTATTCACTTCTTTGTTGACCCATGAGTGACCTCCCCACCAAGTTTTGTAGTTTTATGTGTATGTGTTTGGAAACTACGTCCCTGTTTGTGCATAGCCTTGCCCCAGTTTGGCTTTGTTGTTGACATAGGACAACGTTCCAGCCAATCAGCATGGAAAGTTGGAAACTTCCTGCCTATGATGTTATGGTGAGGCATTTGGAAACTACTCCTGTTGGTGCTACGCCCATTCATCGCCACACCCCCTTGAACCAAACTGGTCTGTTCATTGGCCCATGACCAATCTCCCTACTGAGTTTTTGTGGTGTTACATGTATGCGTTTTGAAGCTATGTCCCTGTTTCTGTTTAGCCTTGCTCCACTTTGGCAGTGTTGCGGACATTAGGCCGCTTTCAGGCAATTAGCGGGGAAGGCTGGTCAGTGCCACCTTGACCCATGCCCAACCTGCTCACCTTGTTTCATGATATGTGAGGCATTTGAAAACTACCCCTGCTGATGCTAATTTCCGCCCATTACCATGCTCCCTTGAGGCCAAGTGGCCTGAAAACGCATTCACTTCTTTGTTGGTCCATGACCAGCCTCCCTGCTGAGTTTTGCACTTGTATACATTTTGAATCTACATCCCAGTTTGTACTTAGCTATGTCCCTGTTGTCAATGCTGCTGTCATAGGACGCGCCCCTTTCAGTCAATCAGTGGGGAAATTTGGTCAGTGCCGCCTTGATCCATGACCAACTTCCCGCCTGTTTTCATGATGATATGTGCCCCCCATTGCCCTGCCCCAATTGACGCTGATTGTTCTGAAAATGTAATCAGATCTTTGTTGGCCCAACCTTCCCACCAAGTTTTGTGCAAATTCGTCCCGCACCAAACCTCACTCCATCCAGCACCAAACCTCACGTACAGTCAGCACACTAGGCATGCACATTCACAAACAGTTCACAAACTAAATGCAAATTAAAACATCAGACTGCCCAGCCTCATCTCTTCCTGTATCAGTGTTTTTTTTGTTTGTTTGTTTGTTTTGTTTTTTGGATTATACAGTGGCTTCCCTCTCAAATATTTCTGTACTTTGGATTTTTGGCCTTTTTGTTTTCCAGCATTTTGTATGCTAAATGGTCATGGCTAACAGCATACATCCTGCATAATCATGTACATCTACTATCTCCAACTATAAATGTAAACAGCCTAGTGTATATGAATATCTGAACGTTTCTATTTTTCTGTACGCTCAGCTGAAAATTTGGTAGCAGTCAGGCAGCAATGCACTTCCATATCTGTCCACCTGTCACAGTTGTATTCTCTCAATAAAGATGCTGCACCATTTACTTTATTTTCCATATGTTTGAATGTTTTAGCCTAGTTGGCCTACTTTTGCAGTTTCATCTGTACGTTGCAATTTAATTTTCTATAATCTTTTTATCCTCTGCCTCTAGTTTTACCATTGTTACATAGAAAAATCTGTGTTACTATACCTTTTTCACAGCAGCCATTTTGACATGAAATAGCTGGTAAACACAGGTGTTACTAATGACATTAAGGAAGGCTCTGTTCCAAGCCTAGTCTTCCCAGTGAGCCAGCATGGACAATAGCAGGACCCTGCCTCATTTGGACTTAAATGGAACAGAGCCCATTAGTAACACTGTTTACCCTATTTCATGTCTAAATGGCTGCTGTGAAAAAGGTCTATTGCCAATATTTGTGTTAGTTCACTATTAGCATTAATGTCAACCACACTCAGGTGTGGCGTTACGCCGGCAGAGAAATTTATAAACGTGACGTAAGCATGTTGGGCGGAGTTTACGTCCAGGCACCATGGCTTCGGTGGTAGGAACCGAGGTGAGTAAGAGACCGTATCTACGCCAAGCTTGTTTCACTTTATTTGTGTTTTCTCGTTATGGAAAATCTGGTGTATCCCGGCAGGAAAGAATGCTTTGATGCTACGCTGAAATATTGGCTAAGAGGGTCAGTTTTGTGTAATCTGTACACTGCCAGCCTGGAGCCTTTGCTTTTGTGTTGGACCGGAGGGCAACTGAATGTGCAGGAAGACGCTCTGCCCCGGAATCTGAATGATCCGCGTGGGCACATTGTGAATACCGGTGTGGGTTTTTGTTATACATGGTCCAGGCTCATGTCACTGTCCTGCTTCTTCTCAGCTTTAGCGGTCCAAAATAAACTGCAGATATGCATGCATCGTAGCGAATAGTGCTCGATTTTTTGTTGTAATGTGTTTTACAAGGCTACTAAGAGCTTACTGCACACGGGTGCCTCAGTCGCTAGCAGCCGAGCTAGTTAGCAGTCTCCACACTTCTTAATTCGAGACAATGATTGATAATTGATAATTAAGGTTATCATCCTCCTAAAAAGACACAGCCCTCAAATAAGTTGGAACAAGGCTAACGACTGAATGTTATCGCTACCGGTGCAGCAGTAGACATCCGTGATACATGACAATTGATGCAGTCAAAGGAAGGCAACATCGGCTGGGAAGCTTACTAGCTCCCATTATAAACATACGGCGCCAGCTCTTAAACCGACTTCGTGTTTTCTCATCGATTTTGTGGCGTTTCCTTTCAAGTTTTATCAAGAATCAATTGCTTGATGCAGGATTTATCTTCGGTATCTTGCATCAAAGTCGTAATGGTTTTCAGTCGTCCTAAAAGAGTGCACGGCGAGCCTGTCTCTCCGAACAAGTTGCAGCATTGTGTTACAACAGGGCTCCACATATTGAACTGGACTCCCCCACTGATTGCTTGGCTACAATGTGGCACAACTGTGCAGATTTATCAATGGTTCGGTCTTTTGTTTCTTCTTCGAGGGATAGGACCCGTTGTTTTTCGACAGAGGTCGCTCATATAGCATGTTGTAGATGAGTATTTTTTTTTTGCAGCGCTTCAGTCGTGTGGCATTGAGCTTTCCACTTCCATCCCTGCACATCATTTTGACTTGTTAAATCCTATGCATTCATTTGGCGCGTACCTGTTTGAAGCCTCACTGGCCTATACTGGCTCCTTACTTGGAGTATGCAGCAGGGGTACAAAAACGATGATTTTATTAACAACAGCCCCAAACGCATGTGTGTTCTGCATTTGGCTCCTTCTTGCCATCACAAGCACAAAGACAGGTCGTGGATTAGAATACTGCCCTGACCGTCGGTGGAAATCCTGACTGTGAAACCAATAACTGCAAAACCTTTTACTTGAATCTTTGCAAATTTGCTGAGCACACTGATGACCCCTAGAGGAAAAACCCTATCGATTCTGGAAACCTCATGGCCTTCAGTCTAGAGCCACCATCAGGCCATACTTTGAATTTGCTAACATGATAACTCCAAAAGTTTATCTTCCTTTGTTTTCAAATTTGGTTTGCATATTCATGACCCCTAGAAGAAGAACCCTTTGGTTTTTGGTGATCCTATGACCTTCCCTCTATCGCCACCATCAGGCCAAACTTTCAATTTGTGAGTGCCATAACTCCCTTCTTGTTTTTATAGAAGTCTTTTCAAATGTACTCAGTAGAGATATAGTCACAAGGTGTCACTGAGGATGTAGG
The DNA here is from genome assembly GCA_900302535.1 of Neoniphon sammara. NCBI lineage: Eukaryota > Metazoa > Chordata > Actinopteri > Holocentriformes > Holocentridae > Neoniphon > Neoniphon sammara. The sequence continues at coordinate 64,903 of OMKZ01033746.1, read as the reverse complement.
TTGTTTCGGGGATGTACTCTGGTATTGTTCGCTGACAGCACATCTAGTTTTGATGGTAAACTTATGAATCACCTTCAAAGCTTTTTTTTTTTTAAATTTAAAATGAATCAATATCAGAAAAAAATATTGGCCATAAACAACTTCGTCCCGCAGTGTTTGTGAGCTAGCTTGCCTTTATTTCTTGTGTATTAAAGGACAGTTAGATGCATCTTGAGCAGATTACACTGCTCACGCCCGCACGCAAGTGTCAACTCTGAAACAGCCTCTCTGAAGTTGAGGTGAGGTTTATTAAATTGGCTAAAAGAGTGCTTCAAGTCAGATGTCATAAAGCTTACTGAACCAATCAGTAGTATAAATGCTTTCAAAATATGTATAGGCGTAGTGGTGTGTGGTATAGCTTTGAAAACAAATGTGTAGAAATCTGTGCTAAGACTTAGATTTTCCCACAGCATTTCTACTGGATGAGCTAGAAAGGTTGCATGTGAATTATTGGTTGAGCATTAGCCATGCAGATATATTTACATTGTGAAAATATGCATACATAAAGACTTGAGGTCAAGCAGTTTGTCAGAAGTTGCAAAATTGCTGAAAACGTTGGTAGTGGTCATGCACAGGTTGAAGTTTTTGGACCCTGCAGTTTTGCCTGCTGCCACGAGATAAAAACTGTCTTGTTTTTTAACTCTGGGACATTTGCCTGCAGATTAATTAAGAGAGAAGTATATATTTTTAATCGGAATAATCCCACACTTTAATCTGCTACTTTGAAAATGAACAAGACCTACTTCTTTGCACTGATAGCACTTAATAATTTACAGTCTGCTTGCGCGTAATGGCCAGGGAAGCCTGCGACAGTTTAGATCAACAAAGTAAAACAGTTCCAGTGATTTTCCATAATGGTTATTTCCATGGTGCTAGAGTGATGGCCATGAGTCACCAAAACTGACAGGATTCTTCCTCTAGCTAATGTGAATGTCGCATAAATTTTTATGGTTATCCACCAAACTGATTTTTCGCTGTGGACCTAACAACTGACCAACCAGCCGACAGACTGACCAGTTGTTACAGGTTATTTGCGAAATTATGGTTTTCTGATCAGCTTCCAGACCTACTGGGAGAGGGGTGAAGCGCTCCCGCTCAGTGTGCTTATTTTCCCCCCTCTCCCGGTCAGTTCTTTGCAAAGTGGTAGGACCAAGGGGGGATGGTTGATTTGGATCACTGACTGCAGCTCATTCCAAATTTATTGAATGCTAAGAATGGAATATACACACAGTCCAGCCATATACTACGTTTTGACCTAGTCTTGTTAAGTAACTTGTTTATAATGGTGTTCAATAAGAACCATTTCAGGAAGAGCCACTATGTAGGCTATTTTTCAAATTTTCAACAGCTTAATAAGTTTAACCCACCTTTACCAGGTTACTTTAACTCCCTTCTATGCCTTCCTGGTGTGCAGCTGTACTATATATATATGAATTGGATTTGGGCACAGTATCAGCAGAAACTAAATATTGAATGACTGGGGTTTGGGGCTCCTCCTGCTGCATCTCGACGTTGCATAAGGAGCTCTCTTCCCTTGCATTCCTGAAAATTCACAATAGTGGCATGCATAACAAAACATGCTATGGTTGTTTTTGCTTAGCTGTTAGCCTGCAGATGCAGAGCTTAGCATAGCTTATCCTAGGTTTGCATCTGTACTGCTGTGGCATAAACTTTTGGAAGCAGGGGAACACGGGAAGAGAGAGGAGTGACTTTACAATGAGTTTACATGCAAACTTGTTTCTGCTCAGGTTACCAATCTAGTGGTCAGATTAAATTACATAGGACACGTTTAAAAAGATGCAGGGGAGTAAAGTGATGGCAAGCCAGCATAAAAACACTGCCATATTTTTGCTTCCTTCTGGTTATTTTTTACCTGTTACCAGAGGTAACAGGTAAAAACAGTTACTTGTTGATGCTGAACAAACACAATGATTAACCATTTGATCCAGCAGAATTTGACAAGAAAGCAGCCATGTCCCGTTGGACCAGAGCTTAGCTTTGTAGCACTTACTCTTGTAGTTGTCTAACGACTAGTATCTTGCTTGTGTTATATTAAAATCTCATATGTATGTCGCTTTGGATAAAATCATCTGCTAAATGGCAAATTGTAAATTGTAATTGTAAAATTATTTTCCATAGCCTGAATCCTTTGTTTGATCATACCAATGTTAGGAAATGATATAAGGCTAACTGTAAAATAAAAGTCTGCTTGGATGACAAATGATATCTCTGGCCTAAATCACAAGGTATTGTACTATTTGTTTCATTCCGCCGCATCTTTAGTGCCAGGGTTAAAAGGGTCAAACCTGAATAAATAAATAATTTTGTAATTAAATGCTTATATAAATGAATAAATAATTTTATAATTAAACGCTTGTCACCATAAATAATTGACAAATTAAATGAGGCATTAAATATATAAAGATTAAATGTATTTTGTATTTGTTTTATATATACATTTATTTTTACACATTTGTATATTCATTCATTCATGCATATATTCATTACTTACTTTACTTACATTCATTGATTTAAAATTTTATTTATTTATGTAGAATTTCATGTATGCGTTGTGTAACTTGCTGCACTGCAGTAAATAAATGTGTCAACTTCATCCCTCAAAAGTTGGGGGCGGACTTTCCCTGTGATTGGTGGTTGAACCTGAATCTGCTGCTTTTGCCTGATTCAAGATGGCAGCACCCGGTGCAGAACTTAATGACATATTGTGTGTTACAGTGGTAGATATGTTGACTGTATCTGAACAGATGGAGGCAAATGCCAATTCCTGTACTTTCTTAGATAAGATTGAGGGCTTCGCTGAACGGCTTTGAATATCGGTCCTTACCAAAACAGCTACATTCAAATTTATTGCAGCTGTGAAATAAATCACAGAAACTATTAGCATTATTAAGTGGGAGTTACATGAAAACAGTCAATTACTGTGGCCATTCTCAGGGCGATCAAAGAGAGCTCAGTTGACTGGTTGAGCTTGCTGGGCCTGTAATACTGTTAATTCACCAATCAGAGGCTTTAACCTGCCCCCTGATTTTTGATGGATAAAGTTGACATTTATTTATTTCGCTGCAGCAAGTTACACTGGATAAATGAAATTATAAATAAATAAAATTAAATATAGATAAATAAATGTAA
>OMKZ01033746.1:50957-61563 GCA_900302535.1 Neoniphon sammara | reverse complement strand
TGGTGATAAGCATTTCACAATCATTTATTTAAGCATTTAATTGTATTATTTATGCATGTATTTATTTAGTTTTTAGGCAAAAAGGAAAGTCAGCTAGATGTCCTTGCAGGGCTACTGTTGTGTCTCAGCCATTCAGTGATTATTAGGCAGTAGGGTAGAAATAGGCCTGTAGTTGTTTGAACTCTAACCCACTGAAAAAAATCATATTTATTATTTTATACACAGCAGGCTTAGCTATATTTGCAGCATGTCTAATCAGATGGTACATTTAAATATTTTCCATATGACATTTCATACCACCATTGTAGTATCCAAAAAGTTAATCGCACATTGCTTATTTGCATCATCGTGCATCTCTCCTCGGGACCCTGATACATGCTATGGGTCCAGATGTCACACCACTCCAGTTTCCTACACATAAATAGGCCTATATGCCAATGTTGTAGGCATTGCTGATGACAGCCTCCTGTATATTAACATTGCCTTTCCAAGATGAAAAGCATTCAAAGATGAGTAGGGGCAGAGGTGTCTCTTGATTATTACTACATCAGGTGCTCTTTTTCTTTGGGAAGAAGATGGTAAGTTTTGTTATCATTTTATTATTCCCTGAGTGACTAATTATTAGCAGTCAGTGACACCATTATTACTGGCAGCATCGTTGTGAAGTGATCTCCTCAAAGTGCTTTGCAAAACAGTAATGCAGTGACTTGTTATAAGAGATGCCACCAAAATAAATAAATAAAGCAAATCTCACAAATTGTCAAATTATGTTTTGGTATTAATAAAATACCAATCAATGTTCTGTTTACATTGACTTTGTTTTCTCATTATTCGACTTTAAACTGCTAGCTTTATTTTCTAGCAGTTGTTGAGTGCTTCAGCCAGTTACAGTAAATAAACTTTTGAAAATGGCCTGACTTGTTAATCTAACATAGGTTAATTATATTCATTGTAATAAGCCTAATTTAATTACAGAGAACCACTGCCTTGGTGTGTTTCACCTTATAACAACGGATTAAGAGATGTGAACTCAAATGTTTATCAAAATATAACTAAAATATTTTTATGCACATTTTGTAGCCCAACAGTTATGTGGCCTTTATTTTGGTTTCATGCATTTTGTAGTCATTAGGGTTGGGAATCTTTAGGCTCTGTTTGATTTAATCATTTGAGCTATGATTATAATTCTTACTGATTATTGATGCATCCTGGCAATTGATGCACCGCAATTATTTCTCATTAGCACGAACAATTTGGTGCATTTGTTTCATTTTATAGTTTTTCAACCAAAGGGAACAGCAGTAAGACTGAGTTCTGTGTATGCCAAAAAAGTATTATCATCGTATATCATAATAAACTAACAGAAAATAAACTATCAAAAAAACTCACAAAAATGTTAATCTATGTAGCAGCTATTTAAATTTAGCATAGCACTTCTTACAAACTGCATTAGATCTGTTAAGCTCTTTTTTGCTTTCTGCTTGATGAAATCTAAATTGTGCTCACACATCTGCTTTTAGCAAAGAAGGTGCTTGGTGAATTCTCATCTGTTTGTCATCTGTTCACCATTACTCAATGCTTCTTGAATGTAAACATATCACTGACATTGTGTTATCTTGCTTATGTGATTCGCAGCGCAGAGGTGCATTTTCCAAAAGCATAACTAATGTGTTGCCTGTGGAAATAATTGAACAGACCACCATGTTAATGTTGTTGTTGTATTTTTTTTTTTTAATTTCAAGCAGAATAAAAACAAAGTTAATTATTGAGCATCCAGCATCGATGCAGGATTGTCCAAGAAAGCATCACGATGCACTGATGTTATGATGATTTTTCCCCACCCCTAGCAGTCATGGGCTAAAACTTTTTCTCTTGGATCCAGAAAGTTGGCTCGGAAAGTTGCCACAAATAAATATCCAGCTAGGCCTTTTGTGTTAGTTGTATATAGTAGTTATGACTCAGTAGATTGCTAATGCACACCAGCTTTGTTTCCCGTGTTGCATAGAGGCGTTTAGGCCTGATAAAGGCCCACGAGGGCAGAAACATTTGTAATAATTCAAAGGTTTCTCAGATCAGTGTAGCATGTTCCAGGCTTTCTCTTGTATGTAGGACAAGGCTTGATCATTGTCAGCTTCAGTAATAAGCACTGCTTTGAATGTAATTGTTCTTTGGCTATGGGTGTCCTCCTTTTTGTTTTGTAGGTATTTGATAGCACGCACAATCAACTAACTGCTCCTGTAAAACTGCACTGTGGTTGAATTTTCTCTCCCTCTCTAGTTGGTTCTCTCTCTGTCTATCTTCTATATGCTGTTCTCATATCTTTGCTTTCTTGTCACAGTCTAGTTAGAGCAAGAACCCCCCCCCTTCTTTTTTTCCAGTATGTATTAAAGTTGCAAAACATGAGCTTTTATGTTACATGCCATTGTTTAGTGCTGAAACACTAGAACCCACCAACATGAAGAGATCTGAATTCCCAAGAGGCTGCATTGTCCCCTAATCAGCATATACATTTTACCAACTTACCTCTGTCTCAGGCAAATTATACCAACAGTGAAGACTGTGAAACTACTGAACATGTTTTCATACTACCAATGTTAGCATTTGGAAGTTCTGAAGAAGTTGCTAGTCCAGTAAAAATGGGCTATCAAAATCTATTCAGTCATCTTAATTTAGGCATTTCTCCATTTGAATTTCTGTAGAAGAATATCTTCAAGAGAAATAATTGTTTTTCATTCTTGTACCTCCTTAAAAACTACAATGGAAAAATAAAAGGCATGTTTGCATTGAGTCAGTAATAAATGAATAAAAGTTCAACATAAGCTCTGAAGTCTGTTTAAAGGCGTTGTGCATTTGTTTGTTTTTGCTAAATATATAATAAATAGCAAACTACAGTAGAAAATATGAAATTCTATGACTTGAGGACAATAGACTGCAATTTTACAGGGGCACTCTTGGTCTCATAACCCCATAGTTTTGTGTTGGGTCTACAAAACTGAAGTTTAGAGTTTGTCAGAACTTCCTTTATTCCGATAAAAGTTTCCACTAAGTGTACCATATGGAAAAATAAGATGTTTAGGTTGTCTTTTGTGTCCTCCTATGGTGGCTTTTTGAACTTTCTTCAGGGTTTCTTTTAAAGGCAGCTAGGTCTCTTATTTCATTTGTAACATGGAATATCTGCTGATCGTGTGGCCTGGCAGTATTGTGTCGTCCTGCCTTTTCTGCCCTCAAGCTCAATGGAGACAAAAGCTTCTCCAGTTGAGGGCAGATTTGGTTGTGCCCTGCTGTCTGCATCGACCGGTGCTGGTTGGAAAAATTTCTGACTCTTCAGGCTCCTCACCCAAATGCAGTTCACTTTTGGGCCTCCTCCCACCCTACCTTTCTCTCTCTCTCTCTCTCTCTCCCCCCTCCTCCCCTTAGTCTTCCCAAAGTGACTGTGCATGCACACTGGCAATGAGGTCTTTGAGTTTGAAGAAATGGATGGTGTTTCTTTTTGAATTGACTGAGCATGCTCTGTGGAGACCTTCTGAAGAGAGGGACCGACAGAGGGAGCCACCGGGTCACATGACCAGCGAGGTGAATGTGCATGCGGGGAAAGAAAGGAAAAGAGGAACAATCTGTTCGAGACTCTCGCTCTCTCTCTTACTCTTACTCTCTCTCTTACTCTCTCTCCCTCTCCCTCTCTCTCTCTCTCTCTCTCGCTCACTCACTCACTCACGCACACACACACTCCCTCTTTGACGCTTTCTCCTTCTCAATGGAGGCCATGAGAAGAAAGCAGGTATGATGCTTCCTGCAGACACACAACTACCACAGGGAAAGACATGTTAGCCTTACTCTTTACCCTTGGTTGGTTTTGAATGGTCTTCTCAGGAGATGTATAGTCTTGGCTCTCCATCCCAATATTTTCTATTAGCAGTTTTCTATTAAAATTTGAATTTACTGGTTTGAAGTGCTGTTGTCTTCTGGTCAGATGGTTTCTGAGTATGAAATGCTTGACAATTCCTGCTGCTTTAACAGCATCTCTGATCTGATATTTTTTTCCTGATTCATGAAATCGAGGCATTCTCTCAGGTAGCAGTGGCTCTGGCTCTGCTACCTGATGATTTTGGGTAGGAACACACATAACAATGCTGTGTTACCGGCAAGAGAGAGGGAAATATGAGTGTCTAGGATCTTGGATCCTGTTGTTGGAGAGCTCCTCATGTCTTAGCTCGGTCTTTTGTGTAAGGGGATCAAAAGCTGTATATAGAGTAATAAAAGCGCAAAGGAAATGATGCCATCCTTGATATAAGAAGAGCAGCTTGACTTCCTGGAGATCAGGAGCCTACCTTACTAAGACCCATTTCCCTTTTTGTTTCTTCCTGTTCCCTTCTCATTATTTGCCCATTCTGTGCTTACCTCATATCCCGCAAGAACAGCATAGTGAGGTCTCTCGAGACCAGATGTACAACCTAGACCCAGCTATATGATCTGAAATGTACTGAAATATAAGATCACAAGACTACAATAACTGAGCATCAATCCAAAAGATGTATATCAGCCTATGATGTAAGCCTCGTTTTTACCAGTGGCAGGGTTTGGTTTTTTCGAGCAGCTGACTGACTGAAGGTCAGTCATGTTCTGTGAGACCTTGCCTTGATACACCAGTTTGTACTGTTAGTCATCAGATGAGTAAACAATTGGCACAAGAAAATGCAAAAGAAGAAATCTGATCTCATTTTGGGATTTTGCAATAATTTCTTCAGAAGATCATTAAGGCAACTTCACAGTTCCTGTGAGGGAGGCTGGGGTGAATGCAGCTGTGTGCTTTTTAGCTATTCATCTCTTTGTCTATGGGCCGTTGGCACCCTTGAGCTGTTATTCACACAGTAACAACTGATTGTGTAATATGTTTTTGCTTGTTTAGGTGGCTTTGATAGTTGGATACACTTTTCAGGCCCATGCAGTAGTTCTAAAGATAGGATAAGTCACTACTTGCTCACAAGCTTTGTCACATACCATGTTCACACCATGTTGAGGGATCTCATTAATCGGGACAGTGGATCACAAATAGCCTAAGCTGGAATGATTTAGCCATTAGATATGTTTTTAGGTGTAGGGACATTATTAATTTCTATAAATATATTTTCCAGTAATTAAGCAAATTTGCCATGATAAAGCCCAGGTATCTGCAAAACAGAATCTGAAACAAGGAGCTTCGTTGTTGTGGTCATTACTGAAGCTTTGGTCTCCTCTGTTCACATTTTGACATTTTTTTCTTTGTACATGGTACTAAGTAAGGCTCTTGATCACAGTGTTACAGGCTGGAATCTACTCTGGAGCTCCTCTTTCATTAGCCCCCATTCTCCCATCCACGAGGCTCCTGAACCTACATTCTCCATCTAGTGGAAAACTGCTGCAATGGGCACACTGTCAGTAAACAATCTGGTTACGAAATGGCGGAGATCTGCAGACAGCTTTCTTTTTCTCCCCTCCCCCTCCTTTTCTTTCTCCAATGTGTGTGTTCCTCTTTCCACCACTAGGGGGAGGGCTGAGGACAGGGTTTCCTGTCCAGTGCTTTCCTAAATCCATAAAAAAAAGAACTGCAGGATTCTTCTCTCCACCCTCACATGTGCTGACGAGATTCCTTGATCATTCACCAGAGAGCCTTGCTCCCTGCTAGATGTTCTTTATGAGAAACACCTCAGTTTTTGTGCTCAAAGAAGCTCTTTATCTGACCTTGTGCATGACAGACATGAGCTTACTGTTGATGTTTGAGTCTCTGAGCCAAAGACAGGCATGCACATTATCCAAGTGCAAGTTTTGTGAATGGTTTGTATCTGATTGATTATTTAGCGGGGTTTCAGTTGAAGCCATCACTCAGAACAGAAGTTCATTCTAAAGCAGCTGTTTCAGTTTGACTGTCGGTTCCTTTGGTGAGACTTTGTTAACCGGTTGAAGCATTTTTTTTTTTAAATGAAACCTGATGCAAAATAGTGTCTCTGAATCCACCAGGCCTTTTGATCGGTTACATAACTTGGGCTAGTTTGGAAAATACTGACTCTTGGCACAGTACGAAACAATACCTGCTTTTTATTTCAGATATGCAGCCTACTCACCAGATGTGATAGCTTAGGAACAAGACTCCCTCCCTCAACCTCCAATACTTTAATGACCTACAGACATGTGTGTCTATCTTTATTCTGCTCCTCTAAGACTCAGAGATGGCTGTGGAGACTATAATCTTTGGTACTGGCTATGCTGATCTTGAAGGGCAAACTGACATAGATCCACTCTTCCTTAACTTTTGATTTGATAGGGTGCCAGTACCCGTGGGAAGGGGTTAATGTAACATGGTGAGCATGATGTAAAAGTTCAACCAGATATTTAATGAAGGAGCTAGAAAATGAAAGAAAAAGTGGTTGAGTGTGAGACGTTTCTGTCCTTTTTAAGTTGCTCACATGGTGGAGCTAAAGAGATGGGCCTCCGTCTTTGCTAGCCTGGAGAAAGGGTTACTGTTTTGACTTTTAATGGGTAAACAGAGCAGCTGAAATGAGTACTGGGTGGATGGCCTGGTAACAGGGAATAGAGTACGCTGCATTTCCTGGCATTACTGAGCCATTTAAACTGCTTCCTCCTCTGAGATGTAAAGATGGTCTGTGGTTGGTTGAGATTTCTTTTGAAGCTGCATCAGACATCTACTGGTTGGCTGGGGTGTAGTAAAGAGAGAAGACAGAAAATGCAAGCACATGGGGGATGCCCTCGATGCTTTGTCTTTGTCTTTTGAGGAAGGAATGTTATTGAAACATATTGATTTGTAACCTCTTTGTTCTAAATGAACGTGTGTCATATATAAGCCACATCCATGCTTGGACCTGGATGGTTTTTTTTATACTTGTAGGAATGTAATTTTTAAATTGATATCTGTTCTTTTTCCATCAGTCTGCTGGTCTGGCCAAGCGCAGTGTGCGTAAGGGGGAATCCACAAGAAAAGAAGGAATGGATTCAGCCAGCAACGCAGAGGAGAAAACAGGTATTGGGGCAAACCTCAGTAAAATATGTTGACCAAGTGTTGCATAAAATTTACAGGATCAATCTTAACTGAAATATGCATTTTGACCTTGGTTCTATCTCACAGATGAAAACAAAGAGGCAGCAGGGAGACTGGCCTCTTCTCCCAGAGCAGAGGCAATGTTAAACGGCACCGAATTCGATGACACGCGACACAACAGCCCCACACACAGCTCTTCGTCAGGCAACAACACGTCATTGTTGGTCAATGAGAACGGAATGTTGGAGACGGAGCCGCCACATGGCTCAGTCACTGGAAGCAATGGCTTCATTCTCAGTAAAAAGCAACCGGAAAGTGGTTCTCCAACAACGCCAGGACTAGGAGTTGCATCTCACAGGACCAACTGGTTGCCTTCACGCTCCACATCAGTGAAATTTGCATGCAAATCTCTCCCGTCCTTGGCATCCAGTCATGCACAGAGTTTAGATGTACTAAGAACTGACTCCAGTGCGGGAACTACATCAGGGCAGGGGGCCTCAGACACTAAAAATGGCACAGCCCCCTGTCCTGCCCCTACTCCACCACCTGTCACAATACACAGAGCACGCAAAACCATGTCCAGACCTGCTGTCAGCCCGGCGCAAAAGGTAATCAATAGCCAATAAGAAAGTGGAAGTTTATCTAATCAGTTAATGCAAGGTCCAGAGGAGCTCAGGTAGTAACATGGTGATCATAAAGGCTTTTTGGCTCTTGTCATCTACAGCTTCTTAACAGGGAACTAAGGGAAGCAAACAGTGCAAAAATGGAGAGAACGGAGAGTCATGTTGCACCTGAGACGCAGAAGGCCCCGCAGCAGTCTGCTCCACAGAACCAGCTACCTCAGAGTCCATCGGACATGCCAGCTTCAGCACAAGCAGCTTCATCAGCTTCACCAGCACCTCCAGCTACAGCTACAGCCTCCGCCTTGGCCCAGCTAGGTTAGACAACACTGAGTCCTGTGACAAAATATGCATGATACAAGCAGCAGAAAATGACAGATGCTTGAGTGAAAAGTTTCTTTGTTCTTTGGTTTCAGAGAAAATAATCAGTTGGAACAGAATATTTTCTGTGGTCACTGTCTTATTGTAAATATCTGTTGTTCCCATCTTGTGTTTTAGCCTCTTCCTCCCGAGTGCTGACATCACGTAAAAAGAAGAGGAGAATGGGAATGTATAGCCTCGTTCCCAGGAAGAAAACCAAAATGCTCAAGCAGAGAACCATGTTGGAGATGTTTAAGGAGCTACAACGCTCAGACAAGAGCCAGCAGGTCTTTTCTTCTCCCATTTATTAAAACATTTTTTTGCCATAATGCATTCGCCAAGTACAATGCATGTACAGGAATGTGTCTTGGTGGCAATGATGCAGAGAGACTTTAATGAAGTAACACAAGTGCATGGGATGTTTTGGCTTTTTTTTTCTTTTATTTCATTTTGTATAAGCCTTAAGGCCTGTCAAGCAGAGTATGTAATGCAATAAGGGTAGTTATAAGAAGCTAATGCTTCAGCCTACACCTTTTTGGTCACTATGCTTTATTTGCTGCTCCTTTTGGTGAAATGACTTGATATTAATTATTCATTCAGTATATTGGCACATGAAATTCAGGGACAGTCCAAGACTTACTGTGGACTTCGATAAAATAAGACAGAATGATGCAAGTGGTCGAGTCTATCACCTATTCAACATTCATTCACTATTGTAATGTAAGTGCAGTGTAATATGAACTGTTTTTAGACCATCATCACCACAGTTTTTTCTCATCTCATAGGTAAAACAAGTGGGAAATATAAATGGGGAGAGAGTAGAGAATGAATCTGAAGAGGACGAGTCGGAGGATGTGGAGGAGTCCGAGGAAGAGGAGGGACATCAAGCTACAGATGAAAGTGTCAGTGCTGCCCAGGAAACAAGTAGAACATCTGAATCCATCTCACAGGTTGGAACAAAACACATATTCATGCCAGTTACATACAGAATGATAACTGTTTTTTATGCATAGTCTATTACATGCAAAAAGAAAGCTGAATTGAGGTGTTCAGGATGTTCTCCATAACTGAACACATCAGGTGCCTATATAGGTGCTTCTAGTTAAGCCTGGTATTGGCCTAGTTTCAGTGTCCCCATCCGACAGCACATCAGTGTGCACAAAGGAAGAGAGGCATGTGGCCACGAGGAAGCAGAACTCAAAGCTGGACAGGAGCTTGATGTATCCATCTGCCCCAGGAACAATGTCAGCATCAAAACCACTGTGGTGCTCCACTCTCTGGTTAGAGGTCTCAACTCCAGTCCTCACTCAAACACGGAGCAAACAAAGCAGGATGAGAAGCATCACCACATCATGGGAGCAGGAGACAGAGCTTACAAACTGCATTCAACAGATTTATTCCTGAATACCAATTTAATCCAGAAAATATCACCACAGTACCATCACAACACTGCGCAACAGTTTTAGTAGTGCATCTAATTTCCTCAACAAAAAAAAAAAATCCACCAATTTTATATATCTTTCTCTCACACCCGTCAGTAGTGTGACATAGTATGTAGGACATTTGAGCTGCATTAGTAATACCAGTTATCTTGTCAGCTGTATCAGCAATAAAAGCCTTTGTCATCACCCTGTCAGAACATCTGATAGCACATCAGTTGTTGCATTTATTCTCTGCAACCCAGCTTATGGAAAAGCAATTTTATTTTATTTCATTTTCAAATGTTTGCTTAAAATTCATTTGACATTTGGATGCAGAAATTATTTTAGAGTGATTATGTGTAGCTAATTTGTTCTTGTATATAAATGGACAAAATTATAATTTTTTTAGAAGGGAATGAAGCTTGGCTTGTTCGATGTGTTTAGTGTTCATGTTGAAGTTTGTTGTGTTTTTTGATAAAGTTGGGAGATGAGCAGGAGTCTGACGAGTCAGGTGAAGAAGAGGGGGAAGAGGAGGGGACTGAGTCAGACTTGGTAAGAACCATTAACCCCCTGGTGATTATTAAAATAATACTAAAATAAAATTGACTAAGTTTCCAGAATGAACCCCTGGAATGTTAATCATATGCATCATGGTTGATAACAAAATGAAAACACACACTTTAAAAGATTATTTTTTTTCCAGATTGCGGTTGTTTAGTGATGACCTCCAGCTCATTCTTTCTATCATAAATAGAAATAGTATTTTGATCTTGATTTGATCTTTGGAAATGACCTCTTAATTTTGTGCTATATCACGGTTTCACAGAACTCTACAAGCTTAATTGCATTAACTTAGCATGTGATACAACACCAAAACCCACTCTCACTTCTTTTGAGTGAAGTCTGCTCAGAGCCAACAGTATGAACAAATAGTCTCTCTCCTCCATCAGCTAACACATTAATTACTAAAAAAAAAGTCCATGATTCAAATTCACTAGTATGATTTAAATTCAACTCTCTGCCTTAGAGCTCAGAGTCCAGTGTGAAGAAGAAGGTGAAAAAGAAAAAGAGAGATAGTGCTTGGCTCAGACCGTCCAGGAAACGGAAAAGGAAGACAAAGGCCAAAGGTAATCACTGCCCCTCCCTTTACATCACCCATATTTTTGCCATGATTA
>OMKZ01033746.1:26494-50937 GCA_900302535.1 Neoniphon sammara | reverse complement strand
ACACCATGACTTATTCACACATTTTTGCGCAATTTCCCATTAAATGGTAAGTGATAATCACATGCCATTTGGCAAATGTTCATCACTGAGGAAATTTGACCCTGAGTGGCCACTTGGTGGCGCTATAATGTAGATAGTACACAGTAGGTAGTAGCTACAGCTGGACATTCTTTGCCAACAGAAACACCCCTGCCTGCCCTGTTGGATGTTCAGCACTTATTTATTTATTGGACATGTAGTCCTTCACCATTGGCTGAATCACCACAGAGCTTTGCAGTAACCATCTAGAAGATGATCTAGAAGGTGATCAAAAATACCATTTAGTTTTTTGTTTTCTTACATGGTTTGGCTGCTATTTACCAGTGGATTTTTCTAGCAGGCATGGCCTACTACAAAATTGACCATGATTCACTGACCATGTGTCCAATCTTCAGAAGTATTCTCTGCTAAATCAAATTTCATATTTGGCACACACATGTTAGGCACAAGTATTGATTAAAATGGAATTTTGTGTGAGTGCATTGGCAAAATAATTTCATTTTCATTCAAGAAATATGACCCTGATTGGCCAGATCATGGCTCCATAATCAAACTAAAAGCCTCCATGGAAAAAACAGTCGGAATTTAGTTTGGCCTTTTTAAAAATTAATTGCCTTTACCCTTCCAAACTAAATGCCTCCATCCTAAATGTCTCTAACCTAGAGTCAGAATCTCTCAAAATCATTTAGAAATAGATGGTTATAGAAAGCAGTGGTCCATGGCATGCACCTTTATATGAACAAAGCACTTGTCCTTTTCAAACTTAGCTGCAGGTTGTTTTCCCAAACATCTTAGTTATACAGACTGTCAGAGAGATGCTGTCTTTCTCTCCTCTCCAATCTTATCTAGTACCCAGTGCATGTCCGCATAGACACGTGAGTAGGCTCAATTCGTTTTAATATACCTGATTGTTTTTGGTGCTTAACTGAATCAAGAATTGTCACGTCTCACTTTCACACTGAGCTCAACTTTGGTGAATTAATTGACCAAAATTTTGCATGATCTAGCTGCGTTCAACCAATAGACCCCAAAATAGGTCAGACTGCCCCATTTGTAACACACATTTCACTTAACTCACGTGTGCATGAAACATAGCACTGGCGGTTGTGGCTATACCTTCTGGTTTTCTTCTTTTATGCACCATTTTTGAACCTGAATGTAACTGGGGAGCAGTTTGTTTCTTTGACCTCTGCTCTGTGTTTGTTAACCCTTCCACGTCCTCAGGACCTGAGGCACTGGCTCAGCCCCAGGCTTCAACTCAGGCCCAAGCAGACCACCGTAGGGAGTGCACAGAGATCCCCCCTCAGTCGGACAACCTCAAGCCCCCAGAGTGCATGCCTCCCTCACAGAGCCAAGGTGAGAGCTTGGAAGAATGAAGAAACTCTTCAGCGCTGTTTATGAATCAGCCTATGTTCAGATAGACATACATCCACCTCTTCTGATGTGACAATTGAGCTAGAAAATACTGTAAAAAGTCAGAATACTCAATGGCAAAATCCCCATGTTACTAGCTCGTTGCCAGCACCATGAATTGTTGGAAAGAAATCACGCACTTATTTGGCGTGGGTATGTCTGGGTCATTTCCATGACAACAGTGTTGTACTGGCAGCAAATGATTATAGAAGCTTTGCAGTTGCATCACAAATCTCGTCTAACAGCCACATCTGGAGCCATCATGAAGGTCAATTAGAGAAATAATGGATACATTTAGACCTATAACAGCTAGGATAGAAAACCAACCTGAAAAAGATTGTTGTGTTGTGGGTTTAAGTCTAGGTCGCTGTGACAAAAGTAACTAAGTCTTGCCTTTGCTTGTTAGGTCCTGCTGTCTATGTCAGCCATGGCTAATTGTAACATAATGTGGTCATGCTACTGTGGAATAATTTATGTTTTGAGTGTCAATTTGGGCTTTAATTTTAGAGCACTCAGTTTGAAAGTACATTTTTGCAATTAAAAATATAAATTGAAAGCTCACTTAATGTGTCTGTTTCCAAAACAATATATTGAATTTGGGATATGAAAAACTTTGTCAGAACATTTTTTTTTTGGAAAATGTATACTTCTGAATTATCATAAGTGAATAAACTCTAATCCTGGTTTTGTTATGATGTGAAACAATTCTTGGAGATGGCAACTTAAGCAAATAACTCTTAACACTTTGACTGTGTTTTGCCAAAGGATTGTCACATTACACTTATAGGATTGCCAAGTGCTGACTAAGTGCATATTACATTTTCTAAAGTGATGACTTGACTAAGTGTGGAGGTAAACCTGACTTTGCTTGAGGAGTAGGGTCTCTTATTTCTGATTTGACTTGCCACTGATTACTTCACTGGATTTGAGACTTGACCCTTTGAATTGGAACTTGCGGCTCACACATAAGTGACTTGGTCCAACCACTGACTGATGGTAATTATCATTTAATATTAATGATATTTTGAAAATGTTATATTCCTTGAATCTGGTTACACCTAACCTCTGAATGTGGGGATTGAGTCCACATGCTGATTAACTGAAAGTAATTTCTGATCTAAGACAGAACCTCTCTACTCTGCAGGCATGTCAGGGTCAGCAGCGGTGGAGGACTCGGTACAGGAACTTCCACTATGCACCTGTCGTATGGAAACACCCAAAAGTCGAGAGATTCTCATCCTCGCAGACAGGAAGTGCATGGCCACAGAGAGCGTTTACGGACAACTAACCCGCTGCCAGATTGCTGTACAAAAACATGAGATGATGCGTCCCTCCAACTCAGTTCAGCTGCTGGTTCTGTGTGAAGACCACCGGAACGCCATGATCAAGCACCAGTGCTGCCCTGGCTGTGGCTTCTTCTGTAGGGCTGTGAGTATACAGATACATGTCAAATTTTAGACATTTAGTTGACATTTAGTCACATTGTTTTTTGTTTCTTTTTAAATTCATACTCTAATGAGAATGCAATGCTATGTTGATAAACTGCATTAATAATAATCAGAGCAGTGCTAATCAATCATAATCAAATGCAGAAAAGTCTTATAATTATATTTGAGCATTTAAAATGTATAAAATCAATTAGGACAGGTGCAAAAAAAATTGTATTACCATCCCATTTGAAATAGCATGTGCTTTTATAAGTTTTTATGAGGCTAAATAATGAGACATTGTGCATATTTGTCTGGTTGAATGAAGCTCTTATAATTTACCTTATTTTTTAAACATCAAACAATTTAATTATTTTATCATAGCATGTTTTCAGCAGCAGCTACACTGCCGAATGACTGCAGCCTAGAAACATTGTATGAATATTGTTGGTGACATCATGTTTTAGTGCTTCTTTGTTGTTGCTATTTGTCCGTTTGATTATAACCGTGTGGCTCCAGGCTTGGGGCAGTGTGGAATTTGTTTTATGATGTAAAGAAATACCTTACTAGTTGCATACCTTAGCTAGAGACCAGCAGTCTGACACCGGCGTAATTACCAAATTTCACCACTAGATGGCATATTCTGCCTTGTAGTTCAGTTTTCGGTCGCTAGGCAGCATAGAAAGGTGCTGTACCGAAGTGAACAGCTCTAAACGAAGAGTAGAGTTGTATATAAAAAGTGAAGAAATTAATAAATATTGAATAAATAAATAAAAGGCAAGGTGTTATCCTCCAAGTGCTTGCTCACGTGTAGGCCTTGGTATGAACGTTGCAGGGTGCGGTTGTAGCACCGACTCTGCGCACATTGTTGGTCAAAACACGATTTCTTAAGAATGTTCCGTAAATAAACACTGCAGGAGTTCTTAGTTGTTGTCATATTTTGATGTTGCAAACTTCTGTTAGACCTTTAAATAGATTAAACATCAGTTTAGCTTTGCTGAGACACGGCGGAAGAAGGTAGCTAGGACAACCTTAATTATGCATTTCTTTGTTAAGTTAGCTAACGTTAGTATGCTTGCAGAATAAACGGGATGAGAGAGACTAAGGTCGACTATCCCCCCTTGGCTGACAGGCATTGAAAACTTATTTTATTTATTTCATCCGCTATGCTAATGAGAGAAACCAATGGACATTGATGTAAATTAATCAGGAAAATTACCTGTTACCTGTGCCTTTACAAGGTGACTCAGCAGCCAATCAGGAATGAGGATCAGAAATCTGTTTCCTAAAGAGTGACTCGCAATAAAATGCTCTGCTTAGCCCCCTCTACAGGGAGGCAAGAGAGCTGGATTTAAGGTCTTGCTCAAAGACACTTCATCAGGGTCAATGTCTGCTGGCATTCTTGAAAGGCGATCTTCCTAATTATACGGCATCCTGCTGCACCAGGGTGCAACCCTTTACAGATGGTCTCATACATTACATAACAGTACATTAAATTGTTACACTGTAATGTCAATGTGTAAAGTGCAAGCATAGTTTACCCGCAGGGATCATCACTTTAATCTTCTCATTACATTCCATTAGTATTAATTTGTGGTCTAACCTGATGCTGTGTATTATTTAGTGTGTATTACATTATTTACAGCATGTTATGTTGGGCAACTTGAAACATTTTCACTTATTCACAACATTGACATGTATTCAAGTGTATCGGGATCAGTAGCCTTTTACAATAAGTGTCCTTTGTTCCTTTTATTGACATTAATGCAGAGACATGACAGTGTTTCACAAGACGCACTGACTCACATGGTACGAAGGTGACAATTTAACATGATACAGATACAACAGTATGCATATCACCAAACACAGTATATAAAGCATTAAACACTACCGTTATGTGTATTCACACAGCAGTATATATTGTATGGCTGCAAGTACAGAGAAGGTGTGGTGTGTCTAGCACTGCACTAGATCAATGTACCATGAGGTTATTAGTACTCAATAGAATGAGATGCATGAATTATGTTGACCATTAGACAACATAATTCTTAGACTGAAAGTGAAAAAGTGCACACGTCCCAGCCTTATGAGTTGTGCAGTACGGCGCAGACACACTCAGGCGTTTTTGCATGCCTCAGTAGCTGTGAGTGACCAATGGTGCAGCAGTCAAATGAGTCCTGAGGAAACTACACTAATTGGGCTATTGGGCATACTGGGCACAAAATAAAAAGAGTAGCAAGATTATCCTGCAACTGCACCACCTGTGTTCAAGATCCTGTGCTGGCAAGTATACGCCTGCTGCTTAAGTGTCCTTGAGCAAGAGTTTGAATTCTTACCAGATCCAGAGACACTGTCTTGTAGCTGTCAATGCTCTGATCTTCCTGATGAAAAGATGATTTCCCTACAAGGTCTTCTAGAAATTGCCATGGCTTAAATAAAACTTTTAATCTTTACTAAAAAGACCATAAATATTTGTGGTTACAATGCTGTTTTTGTTTTAATTCCCTCATCGTGTAGGGGACGTTTATGGAGTGCCAACCAGACATCAGTATCTCTCACCGCTTCCACCGTGCTTGTGCCTCAGTGCTGAAAGGCCAGAGCTTCTGTCCCCACTGTGGAGAGGAGGCCAGCAAAGCCAAGGAGGTCACCATAGCTAAAGCTGACACCACTTCCACTGTACCTCACACGCCCCCACATGGACCTGCCACGCCCGCCGCCCCTGAGGGCAAAGCCGACACCACCACTGGCAGGTAAGCTGACAGGTCTGGTGACAGGAGGAGAGATTTCCCTCTGTCTGTAACATGATTATGGACTGTATCATAGCAAAAAAAATAAACTCTTAATTAACATGTATCAGTGAGCTAAAGGCTGCAACTTTTACTTGCACTTTTGATCTCAGGCTGTTGCTGTAAAACTGTTGCTGTAAAAGAAGCACCTTTCATGCACTGCACAAGTAAAAAGGCATTTTCTTGTTTGTTTTACTTTCCAGCTCATCTCGTGTAGCTGTAGGTGCTGAACTTAGTGGCAGGGCAGACAGCTCGCTCTCTTTTCGTTGTGGACATAGACTAAACACTGCTGCTACTTCTGGGGGATCTAGGTCTGGACCACCACAGGCTGTGATAGGACTGACGATGGCACCTACATCCTCTCCAGGAACATCTAAGGAAACTCTTGAGAGCATTCTTTTAGCTCTCAACAGCGAGAAGTAAGATTTACCACTGGAGTGCCATGTTACCTCAGATTACATGTACCTTACTTTTTGAGATGAACCTTACAAGCGCCTAATTTTTGTTCTATTCTCGCTCTTTATCAGGCCCAAAAAATTACGTTTTCACCCCAAACAACTTTACCTTTCGGCCAGGCAGGGAGAACTCAAGAAGGTCTTGCTCATGCTCGGTGCGTTAATCCCCCCTCTGGTGTTCATAAATGTCCCACTGATGCTTTCTACAAAATAAAACATCATGTACTTGTCTTTTCACTATTTGTTTTTATCTCTACCTCACTTTATATTCATATTATGATTATTAGTGGTATCAGTTGCATCACTCCATGTTTCTCTTCCAGTGGATGGCATAGACCCTAACTTTAAAATGGAAACTCAGAATAAACGCACACCACTCCATGCTGCTGCTGAGGCAGGCTATGAAGACATCTGCCACGTGCTCGTACAGGTGAGGCTTATTTACTGACGTTTTCGGTTTTTCCTCGTATTTATTCTTGCCAATGAACATGTCTTAATGGAATATTAACAGACTTGAAAAATTGTGTATGTATAGTTAAATATAACATGAAGACTTTGTTCTCGCATTTCAAAAAAGATTATACCAAGAAGTTTAAGTCATAATAGTTCAATAATGTTAATTTTTTAACCACTCTTATGTCCCGCCATAGTAATAAATACGTGATCATGGCAGTATCTGTGTGTCTTGTGCAGACACAATTGCTCAACAATGCATCATAGAAATTTCAAAATTAAACCTCAGGTTCCTCCTGTAGAGTTGACAAGGGGTTTTCAAACCTAGATTCAGGACACCCAAGTTGACTTTCATTAAACCGTGGACCCAGATTCTGCTTTGTAGAATGTTAAAATAATCACTCATTTTTTTTATCATAACAATTTCTAGTCATGAAAATTATAGTGGCAGGGGACCCTTTACTTGGTAATTGTGTATATATTGAGAAATTTTTTTTTTTGCATACCCGCTAAACTCGACTTTCCTTATATGTGTATATGTTCCGGTCTGGTCCCTTCAGGCTGGTGCAAACTTGAGTATGTGTGATGACGATCAGCGCACACCACTGATGGAGGCCTGTGAAAACAACCACATGGAGACAGTCCGCTACCTAATGAGAGCAGGAGCCAGCACCAGACACAGGGTAAAGCTTTGTGACTTTTGACCATGAAACTTTTTTTATTGTCAGCCAGCTACAATGACGAATAGATTCAGAATTTCACTTTACAGTTTTTACTGTAGTTCATAGGATTCAAGTCAACAGTTAAGCTGTCATGTCTGTAAAACCTGTATCTCATGTCTTTAAATATAACGATAACTGAAGATTGATTTAAGACAAGATGGCTACCTGACAAAGTGGATTTTAATGCTGACAGATGAGAGATGTCATCACATGCACTTCATTAAACTTGTAGGATGATGCTTATCCAGAGACTATAAAGATATTAAATAATTTTGATTAATTCTCTTCTCCTCAGGATGTAGAAGGGTTCACATGTCTCCACCTAGCGGCAAAGTCTGGGCATTACAAGATTGTTGAACACCTCCTGTGCACAGGATTGATAGGCATAGACTGTCAGGTTAGTGCCTTTCACCCTTAATCTTTGATTGAAATAACCTGATTTTTGGAGCTTGAGCGGTTGTTTTCAGGCTTGGTTAATGTTCTCTGCCAGTCAGCTTGTTGCATTCTGGGGTTTTGACGTTAGGTACTGACTGTTGGTTTTTAATGTGTCAATATGTTTCGCTAAAGGATGTCACCATGCAGCCATCACCTCCACATTACCGTGGTGCGTGCTGTGACTTAAGCAGTGTCCTCTCTGCAAGGGACTTGATCTACAGTCACTTTCTCCAGAGGATCAAATGACTTGACCTGATTCTGTCAGATTCTCAGCTCTTCCTCTTCCAAAAGTTATTCATACTCCTGGAGCTTTGGGACATTTTTTGTGCTATTAAGTTACTACAAAATGCGTTTTCAGTTTTCACTCTATGCAAAGCACTCCATTCTATCAGAGGACCAGTTTAACAAATATATGTAAACATGTAAATAAAGAACAAAAAAAACATACACTGAGTTTATGTAAGTATCCACTCCCTTCACTGCTTGAAGCTGAATTAATACTAATATTAACAAAGTATTTTACTATCTGTTACTCAGATAATTACATTGTATTCAGTGGTTCTGAAAAATAGTTTGCCTTCAAACTTACTACTTTCTAACTTTCTAACAAAGCTAATACCAGTTCTCTTTACTAGATCTTAATTGGTCCAAATGGGATTTTAGGGTGTCATCTGTAAATGAAACATATATTCCATATTTGAAGTATTCTGATAGAGAGGCCACCCTTAATCCTAAAATCCAATTCAGTCCCATGAAGGTCAACTGAAGGGAGCTGGTCTCAGCTTTATAAGAGACAAAAAAGTTAGAAAGGAAAATGATGTTCACAACCACTATATACAATCTCAGTGCAATTTTCTTTTTTTACCAAGTGAAGCAGTTTAACCCAAACAAAGAAATGGGATTTAATACTTGTCTATTTTCCCATTTTAATTTTATACATTTACCTAATTTGTACAAATTTGTTTTCACTTTGATATAACTCAGACAAAACTCAAGACATCCAAAATAAATTCAGTTTGAAATAACAGCACAGTGCGAAGAGACACAGAGCGCCTGAGAGGTGCAGCTAAGTGTTTGCAGTGCCTTGCCAGTCATTAGTACTTAACATTTTACAGGCTCTTGACAGCAGAGATGGCTAAGTAGAGGCAGTGTCCAAAATCACCTGCCAAGGGTGACTAAAAACTTAGAACAACAACAAAAAAACTAAAGAAGTATTTGCCAAAAAACATTTCCGTCAAAATAATGAGTATACTTCCAGCATGTCACAGAGATTTGTCACCCTATCCATTTTTAATGTTGTTTCATGCATCGACTCATAACCTCTGGGGAGAATTTAGTGGGCCTGCTATATAGGAGACAAGAGGATGGTCTCACATGTGGCACAGTATCTAAGGTCCTGCGGTGAACTGGTTTAACAAGTCCAGACTGGGATATTTTGGGCAAAAAAACAGGAGGAGTAATCTTAGATGTGTTAATCCAGAGACATTGTCTCTGCGTGTCTGTCAGCAGTGGGAGAAACAAACTCACCAGCAGGAGCAGTTTCACAAGGTCTTGCATTGGAACTGAATAAAAAATGTTCACCTCTTGTATCTTCTGTTTACTTCCAGTTACCAAAGCTTGCCTTAATTTGAGTTTTCACACTGACATCATGCTGTGGTAGTAGCAGTAGCACAACCTTGAATTATTGACAGGATGCACTCTGAGCAAAGATCTTGGGTTAGTCAGAGGTGAAGATGACTGAAGTGTGGAATTTTTGGTTTGATTGCACAATACCTTGACTATTGATTGTGAAACATTGTGTATGGTTTGTATGCTTCCATGAAAAGGCTCTGGGATGCCTGGAATATATAAGATAATAAAAGTGCATTATCTGTCTCTGTTGGAAATGTCTAATCTGGCTGCAAGTAGCTGGCCATTAAGATGGCTGTGATATGATGGCACACTGCAGAATACTGACACTAAAATCGGAGTGTTTTCGAGTGGTCTGATAAGAGATGCAGATATGAGAAAGGAAATTGATACAGTTGCTTTTAGCATTAAATGTCTTTGGGTATTACAAAATAACAAACATGCTTTTCATTTGAGGTGTTTGTGGAAATCTCCATCTCAATCTCTCTTTACTTTTCATGTAATTTTAACTTAATACAGTTGATCTGCAGTTACTTTTGAGAAGCTTAAACACATTTTATTCATTTTTTTTATTATTATTTATTTTTGTTAGGATGATGGTGGTTGGACAGCCATCATCTGGGCTACAGAATACAAGCACCTGGACCAGGTGAAGCTGCTTCTCTCTAAAGGGGCTGACATCAGCATCAGAGACAAGGTTGGTACAGTGTGCTGGGGTTAATAAGTGTTTCAGCCTCACTTCAACTTTTAGTAATCAAACACATCTGATGTACTTAGCTTAGGCCTATGACTGTGTCCCATATCAATGTTTGGGATCTTATTTTAAGCAAACACAAATATTGACACGGCACAAATTTAAGCTCTGGCAGTATCTTATTATTAAACCGTATGAAAAAGCATTGAACTGTATGAAAAGCAATTTTGTGAATTTAACCATGAATTTTCACGACTTAGCTGTCATTTTTCTCACAGTGTCATCCTGAATTGTAATGACATCACATATTTGCAGAACCTAGTATTGGGTGAACACTTTAGCATGGAATACTGCAAAAAAGTAAAAGGCCATATACAATATATAACTAAATGATTTTGTAAGACAGCACAAAATTTGGTATATTTTAAATCACTGATATCTAAGCTGTTTCATAAGAATTAGCAAACCAAGAAGCTTAACAGTCCTGTAATTGCGACAGATACACCTTGGGTCTGTGTCTGTACTTGTGAATTCCATAATAATGATTGTAATAACCAAGAATTTCTAAACAACATGACCTGACAGTACCTCATTAACTGCTGCGGCGTTTTGTTTCTTTTACAAGGAGGAAAACATCTGCCTTCACTGGGCAGCGTTCTCTGGCAGCGTGGAGATTGCTGAGCTGCTTCTGGACGCTCACTCTGATCTCCACGCTGTCAACATCCATGGAGACTCCCCTCTGCATATCGCGGCCAGGGAGAACCGTGTGGAATGTGTCACGTGAGTTGTGGGTTTTGGGAAATATACACGCTAAGTCTTTAAAGGAATACTCCAACATTTTGGACAACATACCCATTTGCTGACTTACCCAGACTGAAACAAGATGTTCGATATCATTTTCACCTCTGTACGTCCACTGGTTCAGTTCCAATGATTAGCATTTCTTGTTAGCTTAGCATAAAGACTTGAAGTCTACAGGAATCATTAGCCTAGCTCTGTCTAACTGAAAAAAATAAACCTTATAGCAATTCCAAAGCTGTCTTATTTACACAGTATATCGTGTATTTGAAATAAACATCTTGGAATTAAAAAAAAAAAAAACAAGAGAGAGAAAAACAGTTTTGTTAGGAGAAGTTAGATGGTAGGAACTATAAATTATAGTTCCTACCATCTAAAACATGAGGATGCATTGACAGAGCAGTTTACATATTCAAAATGTTTACGGTCAGTGAAACTTGGTCCTCCTTCTCTCAGGCTCTTCCTCTCCCGAGGAGCAGATATCTTTCTGAAGAACCGTGAAGGAGAATCTCCTCTGGACTGTTGTAGCCCCAACTCCAGGGCCTGGGGAGCCCTGCAAGCCAACAGGAGGAACAGGGAGGTCAAGAACATCCGGCCCGCTCAGGGGGAGGAAAAACTCCTTCACAGGTTGATTTACCATGCTTTACCCATCACTGCAGAGACTAATCAATAGTTATCTCAACCTATACATGGTTCAAGATGCAGGGTTCATGATGTCATACCATTTTAAGGTACTTCCTCTTTTATTTTAACTGCATACCCATTCTCTTTCAAACCTTTTTTAATTTGGTGTGTTTTCATTACTTAATCCACGCTTAGGGAATCATTGCTGCCATCTACACTGCATTTTTTCAAAATGTATCGGCTTGATAAAACTGTGATGGCCCCTAACCAATTTCTGCTCTGTTTACAGTGACATAGCTCGGGGGCACGAGAGAGTTCCTGTCCCCTGTGTCAACGCCGTGGACAGCGAACCGTGTCCCAGCAGCTACAAATACATCCCAGAAAACTGTTTTACCTCTCCCATGAATGTTGACAGGAACATCACACGCTTACAGGTGAGTTAGACAATATATGTGAAAATACAGGATTATTTTTTTGTGGCATTGGCAGTGAAAGGTTGTGTGAAGTGACCGTTTCTTTTCCTCTCATCTTTGGCTCACAGTACTGTGTATGTAAGGAAGATTGCTCAACAAGTATCTGCATGTGTGGACAGCTCAGTCTGCGCTGCTGGTATGACAAGGTAAGGATGAATCATATTGGAATCAGGAGGGTAGGATAAATAGTTTTGTAGCAGTTGGTGTAGAATTTTAGATGTTTCTAAGATTATAGGAAATCAAGATGAAATTGTATTTGAAAGTTTTAAGTAAGTGTACAACTCTTAGACAGGCTTTTGTGATATAATCTTAGGGCCTGTGTCCACCAGGCACCAGCATCCTTTTAATTGTTTTCAGTGGCTCTGTTCTTCATTGGCCAGCTTTTCTTCCTTTATTTATTTTTTTTATTTTTTTTCTACAGCGGTCAGGCGTTTTTTGTGTCACCCCTCTGAGCATTTCAAGTTAAAGTCAGCTCAGCTTTTCTGACAGGCGCTGCACTCGTCAGTGTCATGTTTCACAATCTGACCAATCACAATAGAGGAGGTGGGACTTGTAGACTGAGTGACATAATTTTTGACCATTGTCAGTGGCAGAAACACAAAACAGCAACTGATATTAGCAGAATGCCTGTACCTCTGAGTGATTTTTTTTTTAATAACAGGCATTTACTCCAACCATCTCAGTGGTTTTCTGCTCATTAAAGATGACTGGCGACACAGGCCTTAAAAGTATTTTATAGAATTCATCTATTAAGTACTGAACCAGGAGCACTTTGCTGGATGTTTTTGCTCATTGTCCTCTATTATGCATCATGTTTTTCTTTATGAAATTTTGTTCTGAGTAATGCTTACTTTTTTCCTGGGCAATTGGCTAACACATGCTCAGACCTTTGATGTCTGGTTCACCTTGAGATGAAGCAGTACTACATATTATGCCTAATATGTGTTCAAATATCTAGTTTTTCTGTGAGGAAAAAAAATCCTGATTTACACTTTGCACACCCTAATAAGGAGTCAAAAGTTGTTCAGTAAGGTGTACTCAAACCAGCAAGGTAATTAATTTCAGCTAGTTAAAACTTATGGCCCTCCAAGTGTTGACAACTCAAATCTTAAACTGGTTACCCAATAGACCTTTTTCACAGCAACCATTTTGACATGAAATAGTGGGTAAACAGGTGTTAATAATCACATTAAGATGCAGTTCTCTTTAGATACAGAACCTTAATTAATGTGATAGAAACAGGCATCTCATCAGTTTTTCCCGTCAGTGTTGAGAGGAAACTTTTGTCAGGTTCTGCTCTTTGGGACAGGTTCAAACTCTGATTCACTAACAGGTTTATTCCTTTGTTTTCACTACCAGAAATAGTGAAATAGTGGTACTTTGCATTAAGCCAACATCAAACAAAATTTGTGGCAGTATGTTACAGTGAAGGCATTAAACTGAGATTATTTCAGATTATACAGTTTGATGATTCCCCTATCCATGTGGGCTTTTGAAATGATCAGTCTGATTTCTTGTCCAAGCACACAGTGTTGTCTCCTTTTAAAAGAAACGATAGATACGTCATACAGACATCACAACCACTGTGGATTTGTCTTTTTTTTTTTCCTTTTTTTTAACCTTTAGGCAGGTCGTCTTCTACCTGAATTCAACCAAGAGGAGCCTCCTCTCATCTTTGAGTGTAACCATGCCTGTTCCTGTTGGAGAACCTGCAAGAACCGTGTAGTTCAGAATGGAATGAGGTATTTCAGTCGCACCTGAATGATTAAACTACAAAGTGCTTACACAAGTACATCAAAGCTTTGAACATCCCATCAATCTTCTTCACTCTTGTGCAGCAGTTTGCTCCTTTATTAATTCCTGAGTCAGGTGGAGCAAGGGATTGAGAAATGTGAATCAAAATGGACCAACAACTTACCTGTCCTGGCAGAGAAAGTCAGTACCAGCTGAAGACCAAACCTAGCGCTGCCCAAACTATTCCTGATAGCTGTGGTGGCAAAAGCTGATATTGATATACAGCTCTCAGCTCTTGGTGTAATTGTCCTTAAGATTCTGTTTGTTGATAAAATATTATTTCTGAGCTCCTGTGTGGGTGGTTTCAAGCAAGTAGTGCCAGCTGTCCCGTTATTCTATTTTTGAAACCAGTAGAGGGTAGAAATTATTGGATGTAATGTAGTGACCTAGAGATGGAAGTGTAGTGTATATAGAGGGTAGTAAAGATGAGTGTAGTTCTGATTAGTGTAGTGAGTTGGTGTGGAGGGGGAATATTACTGAAACGGCAGAACTTGATGCAGAGCCTTCTTGCTAATTTCATGTGTTTAATTAAAACATCTGTCGGAGGGGTCCATTCGATAACCCCAGTGACATACCTAACTTCTCACTTCGGCAGATTTCTCCACCCTGTATAACACTGCGGTGGTTACATCATTTCCTGTGTATAGATAAATGTGTGTTTTGAGGAGAAAAAACAAACCAGTGAAACGTAAGATGTGCTGTATCTTCCAGAATCAGGCTTCAGCTCTTTAAGACCACCAAGAGGGGGTGGGGAGTCCGGACACTGCAAGACATACCCAATGGGACTTTTATATGCGAGTAAGTCCCATGTGTTTCCTACATGTTCACACATACTCAGAACTTTTGGTGAAACTATATTTGGATAGTCCTGTATTGATACACAGTTTGCTATCAAGTGTCTATAAGTCTATTGATTTTCAGGTGATACAATTGTGTAAACTCTGTTGATATTCAAAGTTGGGGTTAAGGTTGAAAATGGGGCCAGAGGCTATGGTTGGTAGAAAGCTAATAGGCAAGTAACCATTTTACCCATCTACTTTTTCACTGATAGTTAATTGTCAACATTGGACTATCCAAATAAAGAGGTTTTCAAATGTTTTTACTTCTGCTCATATTATTTCTACAGAGCCCAGAAGTTATCAGAAAAATTGTTTTCTAATTCCTGGCCATTATTCAGGAAAGCACAAGGTACCAAAGTGTGGGGGTGATGTAGGGAGTCCATCGATCCATTTTCCAGTTCCTATGCATATCAGGGTTGTTGACTGGGATGTTGATTCACATAGATGAATCCAAATAAATTAATAAAAACTCTTCAATATATCAGCTTTGATTTCATTATTTGTCCTTACCTACAGTGACTGCAGTGCGTTTTGAGCATTGATAGGATGTGACAGAACATAACTTGATTGTGCACCTCTTAGGCACGGCAGTAAAGATTTTATTTAGATCAATAATATAATTCTGTACGTCCAGACATCAACCAACGTCTCAGCTATTTTGTGGCAGCTGTGCCACAGAGGAGCCTATTTATGGTAAATAGCCTACTGCCCTGAATAAGATATCGTAGTGTTTTGTAATGTTGATTTGCCAACTGATAACATCTACACATTCAAAAGCTAATTTTGAGTTTTTCTTTACTTTACAGTTTGAGATATTACTACCTAGAACAGATTAATATGCACAACTGTAATATGGCTTGCCTCTGGAGTTTGTGACCCTCAAACTGAACCCTATTTGACCTAACCTGTTACAGCTCTGATTAATTATTCTAATGGGTTTGATAGGATTGAGTAGCAGGGAAGGGCCCGTTACACACTCCACTTGCTGCCGGCACTTACGATTTAGCGACTGGTCCAATGTACAGGAGAGTTGTTGTTGCACACCTGCTATGAAAAGAGGAAGGGGAAACGCTGCACTGCAAAAATCTATTTGGGTAAATCTATTTGGGTACGCTGAGTGGGCTCTGAGACACTGAGCATCTGTCACACTTATTGTCTTAGAACTGCACTCGACCCAGATGGATCCTCATAATTCCAAGTGATTGAAATTATAAGTTTTGGAACCAGTGTCATAGTTAAAACATAACCAAAGATGCGTAGCGCTACTGACAAGTCACTTTCTTTTCCATAGGTATGTCGGGGAAATAATCACAGAAACAGAAGCACAGACGAGGAACAATGACACCTACCTGTTCACCCTGGATGATAAGGTGGGATATAAACAGCACACTTTTGTAGCTGTACTGTCAAGAGTAGTGAAAACGATGCAACTTCAGCACATTAAAAAGAGCAGTGACTGGGTGTCCTAACATCTAGGGTATTCTTTTGATATATTTTAACCAACAACATTACTATCACTTAATGTTCTTATGTAAGTAGATCCTGATCCTCAGTTTGTGTTCTTACTTTTGATCTATCTGTCCATGCAGAATTCTCCTTTCATCTGTGCATATACAGCTTTTTTCCATTTTGAGCCTTTGATTTATTTTCCCTCCCAGATGAGAAATCAATACTGCATCGATGCCCGTTTCTATGGAAACATCAGCCGGTTCTTCAACCACATGTGCGAGCCCAACTTGTTTGCCTGTCGAGTCTTCACAACACACCAGGACCTTCGTTTCCCACACATTGCCTTCTTCGCCTGTGAAAACATCAAGGCTGGAGAGGAACTTGGGTGAGACAGTTTTCAGCACATAAAGACATCAGTTAACCAAGTGTGCTTGAGAATCCCTCAATGATGCGTCATGTTATCAACTGTTAACCCCCTGCATGTAGGAAAATGAAACCATTAGAGTGGAAATTGATTTATTCTGGTTGTTCTGTGGAAAAGGACTAGCAGTGTGAAGACAAAGCCTTAAATCAGAAAGAGCTCTCACTTTGCATTGCTTTGCTTTTCAGCAACAAATATGCAGACATTTACAGATGTTGCCAAGCTAGCTGTGTAGTACAAATTAGTACAGTTTTGGAATAATCAGGATTATAGCACGTAATGTATTATCAGATTATTAGAAAGAATAGATAGACTCTTATATATAGCTATGCACCAGTACGTTAGCCGTCTGAGTATTACAGTAGCCGCTTTGCCAAAAATTCAAATGAATTAGCATAGCCAAAACGCAATGAATTACACACCTATAAAGCAAAAGACATGTTTTGACTCAAGTTGAGCACTTTGTTTTTTTCACCTTCATGTTTCAGATTTCACTATGGCAACACATTCTGGACTGTCAAACACAAGTCTTTCAGCTGTGAATGCGGCTCCTCCAAGTGCATGTATTCGTCATCGGCCATGGCCTCACTACAGGCGGACAGCACACCTGAGGACCAGCAGCAGCCCAGCGCGTTGCCTGACACCAGCTCTCCCACCAGACCTTCCAGTCCCTCCTAAGTCCTGCTCCCACTAACTTGTTACTACATGCACACAAATAAAACATATTAGACTTCTGGACCTGTGGAGGACTGTCTCCATTCTCCATAAACTCTCCAACCTTTCTCATTGAACTTGTACTGTATCACCATTTCTCCACTTTCTGGTTAAAACGATGGACCATCACCTTGGCAAGGACTATCGAACTCATCGAACGTCTACACACACATACAAACAGATGCACAATCAAATCTTGCAGAAACTCAGTGCTCCTTTATCCAAACTTGTACAACACAAACAGTAGGGGGCAGTGAAGACATGCATTGCCATTCTGTTTCCTTTTTTTGTTTTTTCGTTTTTTCATACATTCTGTTTTTTAACTGGGAGGGAGAATTTTTTTTTGTTTTTTTTTGTAATTGGTTTGATATTATATTAAATGGCTTTACTTGTAGACAAGGAATCATGCTGGGGACGAGAGTATATTTTCTTTTGCAAAGCCAAACTCAGCATACAGCTGAATTTAACTTGTTTGACCCTTATGGTCATTTATTATACACCCTTCCAACATAATTGGCTGATTTTCCTTTTTTTTTTTTTTTATTCAATTGGCCACTTTTTGATATTATAAGCAGTGTCTGAAACAGGAGACTTGTTTCACATTGACTGTATTAACTTGGAAATGGTGCAAAGTTTTTATTTTTCATTTTTTTTACTATTCAAATCAACATAGTTTGTCCATTAGACAGTTTCTGTGTATCATTCCTCAAAAAAGAAATGAATATAGTTTGAATGAATTGGCTGAACATTTTATTAATTGTTTCAAGGTATATTATGCATCAAATTTTTGCCACAGTTGTGGAAGAATTTATTTGATTTAACTCACACGGAGTGAAAAACAAGCAAATGGTGCTGACAAAGGTTTTACTTTTGTTTTTATTTTATATTACCCAAGTGAATATAGTTTGTAAAATAAGAGAAAGTTTAATTTTTTTATGTTTAATTTTATCTCCACTTTTCTAACTATAGTTACTGTAGTTAGCCTGTTTTAATTTTGTTTTATCATTTTGTTGACAGAAGCCAACTCATTACCCTCATCTCCTTAAGTGTTGTTAGTAAAGCAGTGACTGTTGTGCAAATCCTTGAAGGTATAAACATAAAAAAAGGTTATAAAAATGCACTTCCTTTATGTTCTGTTACATATTTCTGGACCGTGAACCGTTCATCTAATTGGTTGTATCTTTTTCAATAAATTTACTACTTGAGCATTACTCATGATGTGGGTTACTTGTTGCATTTGAACCTGTTTGCTAAAATGTTACCGAGGAATGTCAGTGCTGAATTTTAATAATATACATCTCCTCCGTCTGCATTGTCATTTTGCAGAGGCTCATGAAATCCACAAAGAGGTTGCTTTATAGTTTCCTTATCTTTTCTACCACAAACACATTACTAAAGGAACTTCAAATCCCAGCCTCCAGTCAGTTTGACCCTGTGTGAACCGAGCAGCAGTGTAGTTTTGACAGACAGGCTCGGGGTCTGGCGCTGAAATATTCCAGCAGCTGTGGTACAACTAAGGCTGACACTTCCCACACTTCATTTGCTTTAATGAGTTTAGACGTTCAAAGCCTCTCATTTGTTTTTTTTCTAGCGGTCTGTGCTGTGATTTCAAGGAGCTGCTGAAGAGCTCTTTCAATAAGCTACAACAGAACTCAAACAGGGTCGAGTTCACTCTAACGTCTATCCTGGGGTACTTCAAAATTGGATTTTCATTAGCTGCTATGGTAACAAACAGCCTGCAGGTTTTGGATTCAAAATATCTCCAGTGGAACCAGCAAGGGAAAAAAAATAAAGCAGGAAGTCACTCTGACTGTGCATCTGCAGACCTTTTAGGCCTCATAAACTAGACGATGATTGCTCCCTTCCTGATTACCAGGGCGGACAGAGAAAACAGAGTTGATAATTGAATCAGAGAAATTTCTCCTTGAGCACTGAAGACATTTGGTCTGATAACAAGGTTCTTAACTGGCAGGACAGGAAGTGGCCTTTCCGCATTCCAAGGTGGCAAAACTCAGACATGTTTTTGTGCCCCTGTGCTGGGGTACCTCCTGCAAGCAGTCACACATGCATTGTGACAGCTTAAAATAGTTGTCTTACTGAGCATTTCATCATTATATTGGATTTACTTTGCTATCCTTGGTGCAGTTATGAAGAAAACAGTTCCTCACAACTCCAGATGGGCGGAGAGGCGATCAACTGTGGTTTATGGTAGGTTTCCTGTCATTGTGGCTCTTAGAAGTTGTTAGGAATTATTCGGATCCAGTTTTAGACCTTATTCTGTCTCCTCCCCTTCATTTTCTCCCACATTTCTATAAAAGTCCTTGTTATTTTGCTTGCTTGTCTGCCTTTTCTTCATTTCATTAATTACCACCAGGGCTTAAGCCATTTGACTGAGTGTTGGCCCCATCGCTTAATGGTCATCTAAGGCATCCATATGCAGTATGATTTACTTGTGTGCGTAAAGTGTTCAAATATCTAGTTTTTCTGTGAGGAAAAAAATCCTGATTCACACTTTGCACACTCAAATAAGGATTCAAAACTTGTTCAGTAAGGTGTACTCAAACCAGCAAGGTAATTAATTTCAGCTAGTTAAAACTTATGGTCCTCCAAGTGTTGACAACTTAAATCTTAAACTGGTTACCCAATAGAATTTTTTCACAGCAACCATTTTGACATGAAATAGTGGGTAAACAGGTGTTAATAATCACATTAAGATGCAGTTCTTTTTAGATACAGAACCTTAATTGTGATTAGTAACACCTGTGTTGACCTACTCTTTCATGTCAAAATGGCTGATGTGAAAAAGATCTACAGAGAGACAAATATTGAAGCCTGTGAATATTTAAATGAAGCCATTTTTAAGTACAATCGTAGACCCGCAAAACAATGTTTGTTTTACTTGAGGTATTTATTCAGAGATATGCTTATGGTAAGGTTTTTTTTAAGACTGACATCTGCTCCTTGGCATGAAGGGGCCAGATATTGCCATGAAGCCAATCCAGCAGTGATGTGGTGCACATTGTGATCATGTTTTTGGACGTTTTTTTTTCCCAATCACACAATTCACAGGTTGTATCCCACTGATATGCATACAGAACAAAGGCATGTTTCCAGCCTTTAACCTTGTGACCTCTTGCTTTACTGTAACAGCCGTGCGCTCAGCCACATTCAACTCCTGGAGGATGCTCACCTTGGGCACAGAATATGGCACCTGGGCTCAGTCACCTAACAGGCTTCATCGGAGGCAGGCGGTGGTGGAGGAGCTTGGGGAGGAGACAGACTCCTGCATCGACGGTGAACCTTCATGGAGAGCTGGTGAGAAAGACACTCTGCAAAATTATGACACCGTTTTACAACTGGACGGAGTCTCCAGGCCAGGAGGAAAAGATGGCGTGCGTCAGATCATCAGAAAGCACGAGGTCTTGCACAGGACCCAGTGGTCTGGCCGGTGAGCTCCAATTTTGTGTGGCTGTGAACATTGAAGTTCTGTGTGGAGAAACCATAACAATGACACATGATAACTCAATAAATAAATACGCAGATATATAATGATATAATGATAGGACCTGGGCCTACACATATCTCAGGAAAAAAAATCATATTTATTTTTTTTTCTTTATTTATTTTTATTTTAATGTTCACAACAGTGTCTTTAGCAAAATCAAGGCAAGATTAATGGATGGATTCTGGAAATGCTCTCTGTCTTTTAGTACTGTCAAAACAAAAATCCTCCAACATTGCTGTGCATCTTATCTTGAATTCATCTTTGGGACTTCCTAAATGAATGAAATCAAATAAGAGAATAAAATTTTAAAAAAAAACAACAACAAAAAACAGAAAATTCATTGCAGTACATTATCTCGGTCGCCAGATGGCTCCTCAGTCATATCTAGAGCCACTTTTCAGGACTTGGCTGAGGTAATCTCATATGGTGTAAAATGCAAGACCTGCAATGTTGATTGCATAACAGTTTAAGACGTGAGTAAATATGTTTCGCAGATAATAAAGCAATTATAAATACAAATTCAATTGGTAAAACAATAAAATATATCTATAGATAGCAGTGAGTTGGGTATAGGTGTGAATGCTGCTGAAGAGAGGGGAGAGAGATATTGGAAATGAGTTAGCTGGACAGATTATAGGGTCATTAAATGATAAATACAGGAAGAATTACATTCCTGAGGCTGAAAATTGTCAAAGAGTGCAAAGTATGACGTTACAAAGACTTGTAGGCCACAGATACTGTAAACTGTGGGGAGGCACGTTTGTTTTCCAATAGCCGAGCTGCCATTTCAATGAAAGATTCTGCTAAAGCTTTATGCTGTCCACAGTTTGAAAACATGAAACCTTCCATTACAAAATAATTGAAAGGACATAATTAAAACAAACCATGTAACTTAGTAAATCCTTGGATGGCAAAAAGATAACAGTTTCAGACTGAAAAGTATAGAGCTGTGATCTGATAAGCTTCTGGTGATGTTTTTATCCCTAAAATATATATGTAGCATTTTGGAAATGAACTCTTTAAATATTAACAGGAAGTGACTCACACTTAATAAAGCGCTGCACCAAGTTATGACCCGCAGCAAGCACAGTCACTTCAGAAAATGTAGGCCTACACTTCTCTGCCTGTTGAATTTTGCAGCCTAAATAAAGAATGTGTTTAAATCACAGAAAAGACCAAAAAAAAAACTGACTGGGAGAAGCAGCAGAAAGGATTACATCTACTTAAAAATATAGTAGAGGCTTCCCAAATTTTGCCTTACAGTATGTAGAATCTGACACAGGAAATATGGAAAGATCGAGAAGACACAGAGCCTCCATAGACAGAATGATGATACTGGCTTCTAATTTCTTTCTTTTTATGAAATTTGTAAAATGGTAGGCTACCTAACATTTGCATTGTCTCCTGTAAACACCACGCAAATTGTAGCTGATGCAGTTGGCTAGTTATAGTCTGTGATCCCCTTTGGCCACCATATATTGTGAGTGAAGATGTCAGCAAACCTGGTTCCTGATTAGCTGCTCATGATAAATGACGTGCCACTGAAATGTTTCTAATGCAAAATCTTATTTTAAAACAGAATTATCATCAAGCCACTGTGAGTCTATGCTCAATGTCAAGGTTGTAGAGTAAAATATGTTTTACTATTTGTAACATTATTATTATTATTATTATTATTATTATTATTATTATTATTATAAGTCTAATCACGTTTTAATTACCAAATATGTGTTATATATATGGTGAAAAAAGGTTTGTCGGACATAGGCAACTGCCATTGCATAACATTTGAGAAAGATCCCACGTCAAATTCATTGTTTTGATAAAGGCCATAACTCAAAAGATAAAAGCAGAACAAAACGGTAAAACAATATGAATAACAGGAGTAGTAAAAAAGGATCACAATTCCCACAATGATCCTTAGCTAGCCAATCCATTCATTAGTCTTTTCAATGGCCTGTTTGTGGATGATAGTCTGTAGTAACATCTGTTCAAAGTGAGGAGGCATGCTGCTCAAACAAGCCCTGTGTGGTCCAAGGACTACCGTGGACATGCCTGTCACTGTCCACACAAGGAGGATTATTTATGAATCAATTCCTGAGTGATGTAGCTCAGCAGTGGGGGTCTGTAGTTACTGTGTGCTTGGAGTCTGCTTCATTCAGTCCTAAGGTGGAGTAAAGTTTATGGCATGCTTTATTGGACTAGATTCAAAAACTACAAGCAATAATAATAAAATTATACTATCTCTGCATAATGTATGCCACCAGGGGACTCCAGTCCGTGACTGTAACCGCCACTTGGCATCACCTGGCCTATTACTTAAACTACACGTCATTGGTCGGTAAGACGGGCCATTAATCCTATTTTGGTGACTATTTACAAACCGCAAAAGATGGCCTATATTGATCTTCACGAGGGACGTGAGTCTTAAATTAAAATAATAATAATAATAATAATAATAATAATAATAATAATAATAATAATCAGCTCTGCCAATGAGGCTAGATACAAAACCTACTTTCTAATGCATTTATATTTTTTCAAGTCATTTTAAAGTGTCTTTTTTTTTGGTGGGATCTTCGAAACTGTTAACTGTTCGAAAATACTGCCAATTTGTCTTTTGAATAGACCTGTGACTGGAAGTGAATCTGTAATAGAAAGCAACTGATTTCAACATCAATGCAGAAGTTTGACTTGCTTTAGGAAAAATAAGACTTTAAGCCTATCTAAATATGATAGTATCCCACCAAATGACTAATTAAGATGGACATTTTTGCAGAGCAGGATGTTGAAGGCGTAGCCTATTTTACTTTGGCTACTGTCCTCTTCATAAAAAATGCATGTGCTGTCCGCAACTGATGCTAAATTAAAGATTGAATGATGCTTATATGACTTGGTTTTGGCCTCGGGGCTTTTCTGAACATCATTAGTTTACAGTCTCTTCAATTCAGCCAACAGCCGGTGAGCGCTTCTGTGCGCTCGAGTTACCGATAGGCTAATTTTGGTCACATGCGCTCCATCTTAGTCTACTGAGGATTTGCTATATAGCCTACAGCCCCTATACAGCGAGCGATCAAACAGAAATCAGAGAACAACGGCTCGTATTGGATTGACTTGTTTTATTATTGCTGTGAAGTGAAAAGGAAAAAGTGGGATTTCAGAGTGTTTTCTGCCATTCAAGCTCATTTGGACTGACATCCTGGACGTTTCGGGCGACTTTCAACTGGTGTTTTCGATGCTGACATGATGCTGCCAGTATTAGACAGAGAAACTAGCTTGCTTTGCTGATCTGCTGCTCTTATTTTATTTCATCGTGATAATTCAACACTCACAACCCGGCTGGTATGGATCCAGTAGCCTATATCAAGTGAACTGTACATTTTCTTTTACATTAGATTGGCTGAAGCGCACTCTGAAGGCTGTTTCTTTTAGCTGCAAACTTTATAATTTTATTTTCATGGAAGATGAGTGAATGGAGAGGTTCAAGGGAGCAGGATTTTCGATGAAGCAGTGTTATTTTTCATTTCCAAACGCAGCGTTTTTACAAACACTAACGCTGAGCTGTGGTTTGGATGAAGTGTGTTGGTTGTGATGCGTCTCCCCTCCATTTCCACTGACACCAGTTTGGATTTTCCCTTTTGGATCTGTGCGTTTCCAGAATGGCTCGCTTCGCAGAAGATCTACCCACCCGCTATGGAGGAAGTGGAGGCGGCGGAGGAAGAGGTGGACCGGGCGCTGGGAGAGGGGGAGCCCGGGGTGGTGGTGGTGCTCCG
>OMKZ01033744.1:0-13623 GCA_900302535.1 Neoniphon sammara | reverse complement strand
AAAAAAGAAACAAAAAAAAAAAAAAAAAAAAAAAAAGACATACCCAGCCCCTCGGATCGCAGGGTTCCTGTTGCCCTGGCAACTTCCTCCAAGGTGGGCAGCTCAAATGGCTCTTCAACTGCTGACTGGTCCTCAGACACAGGAGGGGGAGGGGCTACAAAACACAGGTCGATTTTACTGATGTTTAGCAATCCCAAGAATTCAGAGTTGATTTTCGTGGCCTGTTGCTGAATGTTCTACCTCAAGACAGAAATTCAGCATGTTAGATGCTGAGCTGTTTGTGCTTACGAGTGTTGCAGGGGAGACAGAAGTGCAACACGTACAGCTACACAAGAAACTGATATTACTATAGACCTGATGTGTTTAGATACACTATCAATATTAAATGGGGAGTCTTTAGAAAAATTGCCAGTATATTTTCTCTATTTTTCTCAATTTTCATTGTTATGCCAACCTTTAATAAATCTTGAGATGTAGGTGAATATCTTTAGAGGACAATTTTTCAGAAAACAATAACAGATGATTTTTTTTTAATTCATGGAAATTTGATGCCTGTCATGTTTTCAAAAAACCTTTTTCATTGTGGAAGAGTTGTCCAAAATGTTAAATAATGACTAATGAATGTGTGCATGTGCGTCTGTCTGTCTCTCTCTCTCTCACCTCGTCCCTTGCAGTCGATCGCCCAGTGTCCTGTGCCTCCACACTTGTAGCAGGTATCACCTTGGCGACTGAGCCCCCCTCTGAAGCCGCCCCTCCTCCCTCTGCCGAAATAGCCGCCACCGCCACCAAAACGCTCTCCTTTTAACTGGAACTTCTCCATGTACAGCTGAAACACACACACACACACACACACACACACACACACCTTAACTTATACTCAATTTACTGTTTACATTCAAATACATAAACATACACACACCAGCTTGTGTCACTCTGGATAATTCTAGTAATACACACACACATGCGCACAGTCCTCACCTGTTTACGTCGAGCAGCTCCTCTTAGTGCAAATCCTTTGACATGAGATTTCTTCTTCAGATTTATCTTCACAAAGTTAGCGTCTTTGTTCTTCGTGGTTCTGTCCATATGAAACAAAAATTTTACATAAGCAACCAACAGAGATGCTCCAACAGTATTTTACTGTCCAACAAGCTACATGAGTACTTGCACTGACTAAATACCAATTTGAATAGTTTTACAATGTCAGCTACGGCACAGAGAACTGTTAATGATAAGTAACAGTACAGAAACATTAAAAAAATAATAATAATCCTGTCACAATGCATTGTCTCTTTTTATTTGTCAAAAACAATTTTAGCCTCATCAAATCACAGTGTACAAATACTCAGCTCTTGATACTCGTCCTTATCTGCGATGATAACATGTTTCAGACTGTTGGACACAAATATAGACATGTAGCACCTATAAAAATGTGCCTCAACTAAACACAAATCTGTCACTCTGAATTTGTCAATTCTAAAGAGAAGCATCTGGGTTATCACTGTAAGACGCCCTGTGGCCTACAATACTGCATCAAAGGTGAACGTGTTCTCTAAACACAACGTGCATTACAAAGATAAATATTCCATGTCATGGATGAAATCACACAGAGTAACTATTTATATCTAAGTTGCATTTATAAATTGAATTATTGCTATTGTGCAAACTGTTTTAAGTGTTGGTCTTACGTGGGTCTGACAGGCTGTGTGTAGTGTTTTCTGTTCACTCCCATCTCTTCCTCCACTTCTCCCAACAAGTTCTCCTGGGGAACCTTGACAGGAATAATGTCGTATTTGATAGTCAACACATGAAATTCATTTGTAATTTACAATGCAGTATAAAAAAAGACTCTCAGACAGAAAGAAAGTAAAAGAGAGAAAAAGAAGGACAAAGAGAGAAATACAGAACAAAGGTGAGAAAAACTTGCTTTACCTTATCTGGTACCCTGGTTTCTTTCTCCTCTTTCTCCTCTTCCCCCTCCTCCTCTCTTTTCTTGGCCCTCCTCTTCCTCCCTCCCTCCGGGGCTGACTTAGGGTTCACATCAGAGCTCTCCTCCTTCTTTCTGCCGTTCCTCCTCCTCTTCTTCACTCCTCCCTCCTCTGTCGTCTCTCCCTCTGTGCTCTCTCCCTCTCTCTGCCTCTTCCTCCCTCTGTTCTTTGCACCTTTGGTTTCAGACTTAACCTCAGTGTCGTCCTCTGGTACTGAATGTGCCGTCTGTCCTCTCTCCACCCCCTCCCCTCCTCCCTCCATCTCTCTCTCTCTCCTTCCTCCTCTGCTTTTTCTCCTGTGGTGTACAGCAGGTGTCGGTGCAGCATCGGCTTTAAGCTCTTCACTTCTTCCCAAGCCTGCCTCCCCCTTTCTTCCTCCCTCTCCTTCTATTTCTTTTTCTTTTATTCCTCCTCTCTCATCTCTTCCACTTTCTCCTTCCCTGTCTCTTCCCCCACCTGCTTCTGCTTTCTCTCCCTCTCCTCCTTCTCTTCCACCTCTCTCCACTTCTTTCACTTTGTTGCCAGCTCCAGGCTTCTCCCTGTCCTCCACCTCTCCAAACACCTGACACCTCTCCAGCCAGCCTCTGTCCACCAAACTCAGCCTGCTAACAAGAGAAGGTTTGCCTCCAACACCAAGACCTCCTATTCCTCCTCTGAAGCCTCCAGGAGACCGTGCACCTCCTCGCAAGCCCCCTGAAACTCCAGCAGCCTCAGCCCCTGCACTTCCTTGTAACATTCCTAAAGTTTCTATGTTTCCTTTTACGTCTCTTGAAGCTCCTATACTTTCATTTCCAGCATCGCCACTTAAAGTTCCTGCACTACCTGTGGGGGAAGGCGATGAAACGGGCACAGAGGATGTGGCTGAAGAGACCGCTAAACCGGAAGCCTCATGATTCCCATGACTAACACTCATACTAGCACTATTACCGCTGTTATTCCCAGTACTGCAGCTACTGTCAGGTCTATCACAAGCCTCACTGGCACATTCAAATGGTTCAAACGGTTCTTCGGGCTCCAGTGGACAGAGTGTCTGTGTAGCCACTGACCCTGCAAAAGGCTTAGCTCTGCAAAGAGAGAAACGCAATTACAAGGAGCAAACATATAAATCTTGAATGGGTGGACTTAGCTTTTCTATGCAAATTCAAGTTCTTAAATGAACATTTGGCTGGGAAACTTAAGATGGTTGTAGATAAAATGTTAAGCAGTGTTGTTAAAGGAACTACATGGTACATAGCAATTGGGGGATGTGAATCTTTTGAATCTTTTTTCAGTTTAGTTCAATTCACAATTCACTAGTTGGCAATTTGATTTTAGAACATTTTTTTCTTTTTTTTTTTTGGAATAATACAATTTGATTGAAGTATGCAAAGATCAATTTGAGTCACCAATTCAATTCAGTACTTTTAGCCAACATGCACATTAATGTAAGACTATACCTTTCTTCTGAAATGTGAAAAAACTCAACAACAGAATAACTTTAACATGAAATTTAAGTTGCAATTTAGAGTATTCTATTTAGAATTTACATGAATGAACATGAATGAATACAATCAATGCAACAGTGATAAAAGTACATTGTTCCAGGTGCTGTTATTACCTTGGTGAAAAGGGGCTGGACAGAGCTGGACTGGCTCTGGGATGGACAGATGTTTTTGTGGGAGTGCCAGCAGCAGGGCTGTTTGTCTGTCCAGCCTGTCTGTCTTTCCATAAGTTGAAGGGCGTCCGACCGGGAGTCAAAGATTTCCTCAGTGAGACAGGTTTCTCCTGGAGAAATAAAGGAATGATGAGAAAAGTACACTGCACGGTAGCTGGGGTCATTTTGTTGCCCTCTCTCTTCTCTCACTCCTACCAAAGAGAGTGAGATCAGGTGGTTTTTAAAAGTCCTTTTCTTATGTCTCCCTCTTCAAAGGTTACTTCCTACACTCTCACCTTGCTGAGTGTGGCCAGGTTGCTTTTAAGTTTCATGCCGTAGTACTGGGCAGAGGCCTGAAGACTGTCTCTGTCCTGGGGTGTCAGACAGGGAGAGGACACCGGCATCTTACTGCGATTCAGATGGGCACCCCAACAATCTGAGTCCTGCATGGACAGACAGTGAGGAGATAAAACAGAGACATAGAAGATGAACCAGTATAGGGTATAGAGGGAGAGCAGCAGAAAGTGACAGAGGGAGAGACAGAGAGAGATGAATACACTCAGAGCAACATGTAACATCATTATCACTATCAGACACATGAGGTAGAAACTATAAGATGTATTACAGATCTAATGACAATTACACATTGGAGCTGACATTAACAAAAGTTGTCCAAGTTCAGATTTTCTCTCCAATTTCACCTGCCTCTATCCCCTTTCTTTACTAAATGGCTAAATGGCTAATCTGACAGTGCTGGTGCTGCCATTCTGTCATGTCGTATCCTGCCTCTTAACACTTTAATACGCACAAAAACTTATACACACAAACCCAAAATCCCGGCCATTTACACCCCCCTCCCCATCCCCTACCTTCTGGGCTGTGTTTATATCAGCTGTAACTTTGCACCGTTCAGTGTCTCTGCTGAATCCATCAGTACTGCAGTTGTTCTCCTTAGCCTGCTTCAAACTGCGGTACTCCTTATACAGCTCTGCAATGCAAACACACAATGTAATGTTCCTGTGTCCCTAAAATGAGTATTTATACTAGAGAAGGTCTGGGAAGAAAAAAAAAAAGCCAGGGAGTAATGATCTCCACTCACTCTTAGTTTCTTCTGGGGCTTGGTCAATGTCGTCCTGGAACAGAAAAAAAACATTAAACTTTTGT
Source organism: Neoniphon sammara (assembly GCA_900302535.1). Lineage (NCBI taxonomy): Eukaryota > Metazoa > Chordata > Actinopteri > Holocentriformes > Holocentridae > Neoniphon > Neoniphon sammara. The sequence continues at coordinate 8,838 of OMKZ01033744.1, read as the reverse complement.
AAAAAGAAAAAAAAGGGATGCAAACTAACAGCAATATCAAAGTGGCAGTCTAAGCTCAGTTCACTAACTCAAAAGGATTTTCTGTGTTCATCTTAGACTGCCCACTTCAGTGTTTTTCTGTCCATCTTTCAGGAAAATGTCAAAGTGCATTATACTGGATTGTCTTTTAAAACTACCACTGCTTAAGAACAGGTTCAGATGTCCTCATATTAGTGGTTGTTGTGTGCTGAGATACTTCAAGCCCCCTTCTTCACACAAAATCCACCACCTGCGCCTCTCAAGAAGCCAAGAAAACGTGGCTACTATGAATATCAGAGCAAGTTATAGCTAGCTTGCATTTGGGTAGTACAGTGTCATTACGTTACATTTGTTGCTAAGGTTACATTCTTGTTAGTGTGGGCTAGTGTTAATCACCTTGTTGGGTTTCCTCTGGTGTTGTTGGACAAACGTCTTCTCCCAGTTTTTAAGGAGAACCTTGACCTCGTTGTAGCGATCCATTACTGCAACGTCGCCCCTCTCGTTAGCTGACGGCTATCTTTATTTAGCTAATAATCCATGTAGATTCATTTGAAGAAGTTCCTCGTCACTTTAACAGCTTCACTCATTCAGTTGTATTCATGTAAGGTTAGACTGTTTGAGCTTCGTAGGTCGCAGAATTTGGTGGCGAATCCTCTAAATGTTCTCCCTTTTTAACCATAACTTAATTTATGTGTTTTTTCCTCTGATCAAAGTTAATTTGACCAGGCGATCAGCACACAGTTACAGCATATAACAATAGTACTAGCGGTCCTGCACGACTTCCGCAGTCAGTGTTGTTTACGATTTTCGCGCGCTGGAGAAATGACAGACATGTTGCCATGTTCGCCCTTCTATCCCCCTTTTCGGCTGTCTAATGAAAACATGCAGTAAGTCTAACATTTGCCGCTTTTGCATTCATGACCAGGGTGTAAACAAGTAGGGTGTAAGTTCCTTTATACTTCTGGTGTTGAGAATGATTGTAAAAAATGTAAATGTAATGGAAAACTCGAATTTCTCGTATGCTGATGCTTAGTATAAAGAGGGCTTGTCCAATCCACATCTATCCTGCGTTCACTGCCTTACAAGCTGCTGTGCTGTCGTCCTAGACCTTCCCAACCGCACTAGCCCAGCCTTTAAAATCTCCTTCATTATCAACATACTTATGTGATTTCAGCAATTAAAATACTATTCTAAAATGACAGTACTGCTGAGGTTTAAATCTTCAAACTCGTGGTTTTGAAATTCAGAATCCCATCACCATGGTACATCTTAATTTTGGGATCTCTCATTATGCTTTACAGATATGCACAAACTCAGTTGATAGGCTATCTTTATGTCATTTCGCACATTTTCATTGAGATTCAAATCTCAGCTTGGGACTTTGGTTCTCCTAAAGAGAACCTTTATTTTGCTCCATTTGTCGTTCTTTTCAGTTTTCAGGATTCAATAAAAACTGTTAACAATCCACCAACACTATGTTTTATTGTATGTAGATCTCTGACAAAAATCAGAATTTAATACACTTTGAATTTACTGTAACACCAGAAAGTGGAAAAAGTTAAGGCGGCTGAGGATCAGCCTTGTCTATGATCATGTCATCCAAACAGAGAAAGCAGCGTGGAATTCTTCTGCAACATACTGTGCATTATAATACAACAATATCATCATTGCATTTTTATATCTAAAGACATTATTGAAAACAAGAAAACATTAACAAAGGAAAACAAAGAGTTTTATTATCAGGCAATAATCTGTATAAAACTGTCAACTGTGTAGAGTAAATTAAACGGTTAAGTGTGCGGCTTTGATGGTGAAGGAAAGACTATTTCGCATTTAGTGTTCATGGTCGATTCACTCCAGCTGGGAAACCTCATGGAAGTACGCACCCAGCATCTTGATACCCTGAATGTAATTGGATCTGAAAATGGAGAGAGAAAACAGAACTCACATGGATGATGCTGTTACAATCAAGGTTTCCCTTTACCACAAGAAAGATACACCTGAATAATCACATCAGTCATAAAGAGAAACTTATATTGGCCAGTTACGATTCCTGGAAAATGAAAACGAAATATGGAGGTGTCAGATACTAGTACTTAATATTTTGCAAAGACATCTAAGGAACTTGTCTTAACTCTAGTGTTCGAAAAAGTAGTTGGCTTTGGTCCTATTATAAACCTGTGATTACAAACTCTTGAGCTACTGACACTTTCCACTCTAGGTTCAAACACAGTGGTTCAGGTACAGTGCGCCGTGGGTTTACCTGTTGATTTTCTCGTTCTGAGAGTGAGCTCCATCGTCAGAGGATCCCACAGGGAGCAGCATGACATTGCGTCCTGTGGCCTCCTGGAAGGTCAGGGTGACTGGAATGCTGCCACCTTCCCGTGTCAGGTCAGGCTCGACACCAAACACTACCAACCAGCAAGGAGGAGATGAAGGAGGGAGTGTGAGAAGAAAGGTCAAGACAAAAAAAAAATGTCTAGAAGAATGAATGGCCTATTCATATGTCTGGCTTTCTTTAATAGGGATCCTTGAATAAAGTCAGGTGACTACAATAGTTTTTCTCTATCTCAGTGTTACAGTATATCCCCCTTCTATCTTCTCAGACTTTGTACCTGTCTTCATGGCCTTTCGACCTGCCATGTAGTGCGGGTGGTTGAAGTCAGAGACCCAGGCCTTGGCTCCATGGCCCATGTACACGTTCAACTTGTTAGGACTTTCCAGTTCAGCAAACTTCTTCTGCAGATGGCAGATGACCTTGACAGGACAAGAAAAAAAGATTATTATGAGTAAAAACAAAGCATCAAGAAGCTTATAACTTTTTTTTAGCAGGAAAAATGTTGAGGTATTTTAATATCTAAACCAAGACATTTCTGACAGTGTATATCAATAAGTGTTATTGCGCATATATAAGCCTCTGCAGTTAGAAAGCCTGGCAGGACTGCAACACTAAGTGCAGGAGTATCTTCAGTATGTGGTGAGAGAGCATTATTTGACTTACTGACCTGAATTTGGCTCAAGATTACAAGATTATTTCAGTTTCATTATTCAGTTTGCATTAGGACAGATTTGTTACCTGTCCTGTGTACATTTGTCTCCTCTGTGCAGAGGGGGACACTTGGCAAGTCATCTTTGTAATGATGTAAAATATTACCACGAATGGACTCAAGGGGTCGCCAGAGTCCACATGATTCAAATCCTACCAGTAGCCGCTTTAATATTTGCCAGTTTTGTTCACAGATTTGGTACCAGATGACAGAACCACAGGCAAAATTACATTCAATTAAATTTTCATTTCCAAAACTACCTGCTTCTCCACAATTTTGGGGTCCATGTCAGGGACGAGGCGGATGGAGAACTTGCCGATGACCTTGCGGGGGATAACAGTCTTGGCACCTCCATCAGAAAAAGCCCCCTCGATACCATGGAGAGAGAGGGATGGGTATCTCCAGCGGTGCATTAGGATTTGCTCCTACAAGCAAAATAAAAGAACAATGACCTTTGCTTAATGCCTAATTATCATGACATTAATCCCAAAAAAATGCAACACATTTCTGTCTCCCGGCAAACAACAGAAAACACTTTTGATTCCTTGCCTTGGTGGCGTGCAGCAGCTTTCCAACCCCAACGTCCTTGCAGTACTCCTCCATGTCAAAATCAATTTTCTCATAGAGACCTTTCTCCTCATCTGTCAGAGGTGCCACATTATCATACATCCCTGGAACCAGGATCTTCCCCCTCTTGTCCACCAAAGTGCCTGTTTGGAGAGACACAAACACAAAGTTCAATCTCCCTTAAAATGAAATTCAGAGGAATAAAATTCTGTCACCACCAGTGTTCTCCTTTAAGACAGCACTGAGATGAGTTTCATGCGACCATATTTCGATCAATGGCTTAACTTGCCCATAAGTGTGATGAGGTCGGTCATGGCTTCATGCACGGAGCCACCGAACACTCCTGAGTGTAGATCCTTGTCACCGCATTCCAGCTGGAATTTAAAAATATATGTTAACAGACCATATTAAAACAGATTCATCAAAAAACACAAAACACCAAAAGCTACAGCACAGCAGTGTTATTTGAAATACTGCGTTACAACAAGCCTTGTTGTGCTGATTTGGCTATAAAGAAAACTCTTTTCTTTCCTGTAATTTACACCAAACTGGTTTCACCAGTTAAACCAAATTTTAAGCAGCAGCACAACTAAACCAACCTCAACGAAGAAGTAGCAGATTCCCCTCAGGCCGTAAGTGATGCAGGGTTTGGTTTTGCCCAGCCAGTAGTTGTCAGAGATGCAGACATAGTCCACATCTTTTAAGAAGGTGTCTTTACGTGCAAAGATCAGTTCATCCAGGCCCTCGGATCCAGACTCCTCCATCCCCTCAAAGCAGAACTTTATGTTGATGGGAAGCTCCTGTTCCAAGACGAAGAGGGTGGAAAGGTTGAAAAATGACACAAGTATTGACACAGGGCCTCATTACAGCTCACACATTGGAAAAAGAGGCAGTATGAAAATGCATTTTATTGGTGCCAAGCTAAAAGGCAAAAAAGTATAAAATAACAAAAGGGAAACGCAAAATAATGGAGGGAAACCACTTGTAAGAGCACTGACTTGAAAAACAGCTGAATGTGTGTACTTGAGTGAGAAGTGTTCCAAGGCTTTCTAATGGCATTTTTCTGACGCAAGGTTAAGCTTGAACACACACTCTCATTATTTTTGATCAATACAAAACTAAAATACAAGGTCACCAGTTTAAATCCCTTAGCTGATTGAGAAAATCTGGTCAAGAAAAGCAAAAGTGTAATTTTCTGTAATGACACAAAAAGGTATTTTCCAAGCAACAAACTACACCCCAGATTTTTTTAGGGGAGCTGCACTGTTTGATTTTTAGTTATTTTGGCATGGAGGCTCAGTAATGGACAGGGATGTGAAATGTGAAAATTAAAAGGAAGGAAATTTTTAAGTTACATATCTCAGCCTATTAGTTCTGTTACAAGTTCACAGTACAGCATGTCTTTTGTCCAATGGGGGAAATGTGGCAAGTGGGTAAATTTGCCTTTGTGTTGATTAAAAAACAACAAAAACAAAATACTTTTTCATTTCACTTCAAATTAGCCATAAGTCATATGAACAACAAAGTCTGATTATAGAAAAAAGATAAAAGATGAAAAAGAGAAAAGATAAAAACAGTATATTAATATTGAAAAAAAAACGGTGATGTATGTTATGCAACTAATTCTTGCAACTAGTCTTTTTTTCATCATTGCTACTTGTTTTATGATGTCATTAATGATTACGTTACGTCAGGTCAAAGTTCAGGATCAGACACAGAGCAGCAGCTGGGAGGATTCAGCGTCCTGTTCAGGGACACTTCGCAGGACGGATGATTACAAGCACAAGAGCTTGAACCTGGGTGTGTTGACCGAAGGCCAGTCACATACATCCCATAATACTGCTGACATCTGATCTTGACTACTGTTTCACATTTCTGTTCTGCTTCATTTGAAGTAAAAATAAAGCTGTCTGAAATGAGGAGCAGCTAAGGTAACTTGGTTCAATCATTAAATCTTGGGAGGCGATAAAAACTTCCACAGGAGCACCTATTTTACCAGAGACCTTTGATCAGCTGTCCTGCTGACAACACTGCAACAGGGCGTCTCCAGTGACTTCTTGCTTCCCTTTAACTTAATTATGTCCTAAGCTTAGGGACTAGACCCAGGTGGCTGATGGGGACTTTACCTGCTGGATCTTCTGGTAGGCCTCAATGCAGTTAAACCAGGCCAAAACTGGGCCCTTGTCATCAGTCGAACCTCTGCCATAGAGTTTCCCTGCAATAAAGAGGAAAAATCAATGTTTATATTTAACAAACACAAGTCAAGGCTCTTTATTTCTCTGATACACATTAGACAAAGGGAATTATGGGAGGAGGACCAGAGGAAGAGGAGAGCACGATAAACTTTTTATCACGATGCAAAGTGGAAGTCAAATCTATGGCAGTTTGCGTTACGCCTATCTCATCACATTCAGTCAAACTCCATACTCCAGCAACTGGCTTGTAAAATTTGACCCAAACAGGAAGTGAGCTATGACTGAGGCAGGAAGAGGAAGTGATACTGACAGTCAGCTGACAGTACACGAGACCATTCATACGTAATTAAAAAAGAAGAGCAGAAAAGTAAAATAGGAAAAAAGTGCTGTATCAGACAGTCTGCTGAGTCTGATTTCACCAGAAGTGAAGTTGCAGACACGTGAATCATAATCTGCACAGCTTTCATAGGCCAAGCACAGCAATGAACAAGGAATTTGACCTGGTTAAGTGCTGTGCTGACACATGATAAGGCAAGGCCATGCAAGGCAAGGCAATTTTATTTATAAAGTACGTTTCGTACACAGCAGTAGAGTCAAGGTGCTGGTGTAAATGAGGACATCAGACACACAGTGAGGGCAAGACATACTGTCTGACTGTAAAGAAAAAACAAACACACTACAGATTTAAGTTCAAAGCTGAAGAAAATTCTAGTGTAGTAGGATTGGCATTGATGGCCTCATTAGTGAAGGGGGGTTGTGGGTGTCTGCTGGTCTGCTTTATAGTAGGATCATGATCATGATCATGGTCATGAGTGGTGTGAACATAACAGGACTAACTTGGGAATACAGTGACAACATGTGATGTAATAACAAACAAGGATCTGCTGGTGGAGCCTCATCACAGATGTGTAAAGTACAACTAGACTGATAAACAGCCAAAGAGTGCCAAAATGACAGATACACAAAACACAGGTGTCCAAGAAGACTGAATACTTTCTGTCATTATGCAATGTGCTAACTAAAAAATATTTCACTTGGCCCCTCTTGTTTTCTGAGAAGCTGAATCTTCTGCTGTACTGATTCTGGAAAACAGATGAAACCGTTTCCCTTTGACCTGTAAATCACACAGATAAGATGTGATTGAGAACTTAACTCTGCCTTCAAGGTAGACATGTGGTAACTCAAATGGACTTTGGTAATATGTAAAAAACAAAAAAGATATGATCAGGACTATTTGATAAATGCTCAAAGAGCATTTGAGCAACATGCTACATGTAAGTAATGATGATCAAAACAACTTCTCTGCTTATCCAATAAGTGGGGGTGAGTTCTGTTGGTCTGATATTTTGTTCATGTTAATTTTAAATCTGCTCTTCTCAATTTTAAAAATATTCTATAATAATGTAATGACACGCACACACCACTTGGTTGCTCGGTTATGTCTGCAGTTTCATACTGTTCAGCAGGGTTGCATCAGGTCAGTGAAACTGGATTTTCAAGCTGTTCTAATTTGCTCTTGGCAAGGCTGCCACCTACAAGCCTATATGCCAATGTGATCTGACAACTGGTTGAGCCAATAAAGAAGACATGTCAACATCAGACTGAAGACTGAGATTGGAAACACCTGAACTGGATCATGTCATCTATTTGGTGTCACTGCTCCACCTGCACAGCATTCCAGTCATCCTGGACATTCCAATTCATGTTTTTACTTTCCATTTACTGCTATAACACACCCAACCTACTGAACCACAAAGAACTACATGGCCTCAGGTAATTTTGGACAAAATCAAAGAGGTCTGCTCTCACCATCTTTCTCCACCAGAGTGAATGGCTCTGTATCCCAACCATCATCTAAATTGGCTGGCTGGACGTCGAGGTGACCGTAGATACACACAGTCTTCTTGCCCGGGTCTGACCCCAAACGTCCCAGGACAATAGGCGGCAGGGGGATCTCTTCTCCAGAGGGAAGCTGCACAGTAAATTGTTATTATAACTATTATAACTAAATGTTGTGAAAATCTTTGAAAAACTGGTACGGCTGGAAATCTTGAAAAAAAAAAACAGAGAGTGGATTGGACACATTACAATTTGCCTATAGGCCCAAAATCTGCTTTTCAAACATCTTGAAGGAAGCGGGTCCCATGCCCAGCTTTTATTCACTGATTTTTCCTCTGCTTTTAACACAATCCAGCCGCATATTTTAACGCAGAGGCTTTTAGAACATTTTAAATTGAGTGCAAATCTTGTGGGCTGGATTTTAAACTTTTTAACAAACAGGACACAGAGGGTCAGGGTTAATGGGTTTTTATCTGACAAACTGTGCTCCTCCACAGGCTCACTACAAGGGTGTGTGCTCTCACCTTTGTTATTCATTCTCTACACTAATATGTGTCAGAGCACTTTTAAAAACCGTCTTATTTTAAAGTATGCAGATGACTCTGTGATTGTTAGCCTGCTGCAGGGAAGTGAAAACAATCACGACCCTGCTGTTGACAACTTTGTCAAGTGGTGTGAAGACTCCCACCTACAGCTCAACCTAACAAAGACCAAAGACATGGCCATTGGCTGGTTTGGAAAAGATTCGGAATGGTTCATGGTTCGGAAACCTGCCCCTAAAAGAAAGGAGCTCACTTAACCAGATAATTAAACGGTCTGGTCGGCTGATTGGGAAAACACAGCTGTGCCTGAAGTCGCTGTACACCAAACAGTTGCAGCGGCTCGCCAGCTCCATCTCAAACGATGCCTCCCATCCTTTAGTGAGTGAGTTCCAGCTGTTGCCATCCGGACGCAGATTCATAGTCCCGAGAAGTAGGACCACTCGCTATAGGAACAGCTTTGTCCCTGCTACTGTTTCTTTTTTAAACAATTTTTTTTGCTGAGGTCTATTTTATATTTATTTACTTCTATTTATTAGAAATCTGACCTTGGTTTTCATTGTTCCTTGCCTTGTAGGCAATTTTATCGTGCTTTTATCTGCTTTGATCCAGTTCAGTGAGCATTGTGAGTAC
>OMKZ01033742.1:7396-23431 GCA_900302535.1 Neoniphon sammara | reverse complement strand
GAAAGGAGAGGAAGGATGGAGGGAGGAAGGTTTATAAATAACCAGCGTTGCATAACCGCCACTGCCTCTCTCTCTCTCTCTCTCTCTCTCTCCCCCCCTCTCTCTCTGCCTGCCTCTCCTGCTCCTGGGCTTTGATATCCCTCCAAACACTCACAGAGAGAGAGAGAGAGAGAAAGAAAGAGAGAGAAAGAAATCTCGGAAGGAAGTGAAGGGAATTCGAAGCAGCAGTGGAAAAAAAAGAGAGAAAGGGAGCGTGGAGGGGGGATGAAAATAAGCAGCCAGCAGCCTGGGTATCTGCTGTGTCAGTGTACTAATGAATGAACAAATACACTCAGCCAGCTTCCCATGCAACCGACATATTCAGTTCATATTCCTCCGCTCAATGATGTACTCATAACATCGAGTAGAGCAACACTATGCACAGTTTCTTATTTACTTCCCATTCTGAAGCCACATCAAAAGATACTCACTATTTTCCTTCCCACTGTCCTATATAATTTACCCCAAAGAAACAAAAGTTTTTGGATTTTATAGTTAAACTTGTCTTAAAATTCTTCTTCATACGGCACATTATGACTTATGGATGGCACTCTGTTGATTCTTCAGTGGTCTATGGCAACAATAAATAAATAAATAATCAGTTTGGCGAGCAGCATCAGATGCTAAAAGCTGATGAAAAAAAAATCTATAAAAAAATCTATTCAACGAGCAGCAGAATTACATGCCATTTCACCCCTCCTTTTTTGTGTTGTCGTTTTTCATCTTTTTTTTTTTAAAGAGCACACACAAAGAGAAAATAGGATGAATTGAGGTTTTCACTGCATGATGCCACATTAGGATGCACAGACAAGGGTGTAATTATTGGTTGCTGTTGATTCAGGGTTTTCAGACACTGAGATGTGAATAAACATCTGTGTGCAGCCCTGTGATTATCAAGCTAGAGAAAAGCATATGAGGGCAGAGGGGAAGACGCCATAAACACCCTCCCTGTCGCTGTCGCTTTCATTTTGTGCATCGCCGTCTGCGCTCTCTCACATACAGTCGATGTTAGACGGAGTCCCATAAACTGGAATTACTAAACAGAGTATTCATAGTTCATGCAATTTACCGAAACAGGACAGCTTGCTGAGAAATTATCATCCACCTCCATCTCTCTCCTCCTTGCACTTGCACAGCCACTCTTTGTCTTTCTCTGTAGTTACGAACACACACACACACACACACATTCAACACAAAAAAGGTACACAAACACCTAAAGTAGGCGTCTACATCTGTTAGATTCATGGTTTTGGTAAGCACACAACGCAGCAGTATTTTCCTTCTCCGCCTTTGTGATATTTAAGGGTGTTTTTTTAGGGAACTGCATCAAAGCCCGGCCTCTGTCTCGTCTTTTACCAGGGAAGTGCCTCGGTAAGGGATTTCATTTTTCAAACTTCACATTTCTTCTCTCTTCGGGGCTCAGCTATCTGTATAAATCCGTCAATGTCAACTACCGAACTCACACAGGTTGGAGAACGTCGAACCACGGCTGGGGACTCATTGTTCTTTCTTGGTATTTAAATAGTGTCTGCAACTATGACAAGGCGCTTCGCTTGTGTTTTCAAGAAGATGCAACTTTTAAAAGAGTGGGGGGCGTATTATAGAAACAAGTTTTTCCTTCTTTTGGCATGTTGCATGATGTTACAGTCTGGGATGTTTTTCATATGATTGTAGCAGATGGTGGTGGTACTCCTTGCTATTTAACAAGGTTGTGGGGAAAAAAATTACACCAGTAAAACGAGCCAATAAGAATCGGCCCCAGTTGGTTTGTCAAAACTCAAAGCCCAACCAATCATTACGATTCTTAAATTTGCATCAGCACATCCCTGCTTGCCCTCTGGGGCAGCAGCCGTTGTTAATAACAGGACCGGGCCACCAACACTACCAGCCACTCAGCAGTCAGTGACTTATTAATAATGAATGACTGTCTCCAAAATGGCTTTTTAGATTTTAGGTGGAAATGGAGCAGTGGAAAATAAGTTAGCTAAATTGTTTCCTTGCAATTTTCTCTCATTTATCTTTTTTAGACAACAGCTCATCATATAAAATTGCCAAAAAATGATGAATACCTGCACGACCAAGAATGCAATGGGGAAAAAATAATAGAAAATCACAGCAAGACAATGAAGATGTGTATTTTCTGTGACATACATGGACACAGTAAGTTGTCTGTTAGGAGCACGATTCCTCTACCCATCCAACCCAGCAGGACAAACACATTCATAAAGAGGCACACTGTTTCCAAGGGGCACCCATTGAGAGTTTCATTTTGTTAATTGTTGCTGAGAGGCGGCGCACAGCGACTGAAGGAGCCGCAAACAAAATTACAGCCATAACTTTTCACCTGGAAGCTGAGCGTGACGCTCCTGCTGGGCTCCTATCATGACTTTTATGACCATGTTGAGTGTGCAGGTTTCAGGGCTAAATGTGGAGAGTATCTCATGACTGTTCAAGCTTTGGCAGGTGCAAAAAGCATGTTATATCTCATGTTTTTAAGGGTTTTGTGCATATACAAACACATAACTTTCCCACTTGCCTCCCTCCTCTCTTCTCCCCTCTCTGTTTTTTCTCCCATCCATCATCCTTACTCCTATTGTTTTTCTCTCTCTTTCTGTCCTATCCGCTATCCCTGTAATTATTCACCCCCCTTAACAGCCAGCGCTACTGCATGTGTAACCCGGACGTGGTGCAGCAGTTCCACAACCCGGACACCATCTTCATCCTGGCCTTCGCCATCATCCTGCTCAACACCGACATGTACAGCCCCAACATCAAGCCTGACCGCAAAATGCTGCTGGAAGACTTCATACGCAACCTCCGGGGTAAGAGACACCGCTGTGCGCTTGTATGTGTGTGTGTCTGTGAGGGGAGGAAAGGTAAGGGCACATGAAAGGGAGATAAATTCCCTTAATTTGTTGGCATAATCGGAGTAAGCAATGTAGGTCAGGTTTTGAATGTGTGTTTGTGTCTACATGTGCATGTGCAGCACCTGATAAGGTTGGGGGTTGGCTGGCTGGTTGGCTCTGCTGTTAGCTCAGTTGAGTGTAGCAATGCCAAGGTCATGGGTTTGATAGATGCTTTGGTCCTCATCCTCAGTTGCGGGTGCTGGGCAAAGAAAAATGAAGCAAATCAAAGCAAATAAAGGCCTGTTCTCTGTCTAGTGTATTTAACAACATCTATACTGCTGGAATCCACTTCTATATGGGTTTTGAGCACACAGGGTTTTCAGACAAATACATATATACATAGAGGCTCCATTTTTATATTCATGTTTTTTTTGTGAAGCTGATCACCTGACAAGCTGCTGGTTATACAGTTACAGCCATAGGACTACAACATCAAAGTGTGTCTACACAGTTTAAACAATATACACACCAGGATGTAAACACAGAGAAATACCATGTTAGCATCAGGTCATAGAAAATGGCCATGATTTACTGGTACTGTTATTTATACATGTATTCATATGCTGTATTGATAATGCATGCATGATATTACAATGGAACTATGACCTGATGCACTCTCATGTCTAAACATGTCACTCATTTCATCATCACTCTTGAGATTTAGCAGTATTATGTAACTTGTATCTTGGTGATGCAGCTGTATTCAAATTGCCACTGCAGACTGTAATAAAGTAGCACAGACAGGGAAAACAATTTAAGGATGCAAGGAATAGTCTACTATTATATGGGTTTCAGTGTTAATTTGCTGTACGGCATGTGATGCCAAAATGTGCTCACTGAGCAGCTGCAGAAATGTTAATGTGAGTCGTAGTAGCTACAAACTGCCAAGAGGTGATGGCTCAGATGTTAGAGAAGCTAGGCTTTTGACTGGAATGTCCTATTTGTCCCAAGTCCAGTTTTAATCTGGAACTGGCTGGGAAAATCTGGGCAGGGAAAGCCAATCAGAAGTGCTCTCCCCTCCTTCGGTATCTATTTTTGAGGTGCCCTTGAGCACAGCACATAACCCCCAACTGATTCAGTGGAGCTGTGAATGTAGTTGTGCTGTGCAGCTCTGAGGTGTGAATGTTTGTAGCTGTCAGGGTGCAGCGGGGTGTTGGATCTGTATTCAGTCAACCCTCCCTAGATAAATAAAGGTTGTGAAAATTAGGTCTCATGTTTATTCTTGCCTTCTGTTTTACATATTCACAACTCCTGTAATCACACTGGCAGAAAACACCCGTGATCCTTGTCTCTCACATTCAGACGAGTGCTCATTCACTGAGCGCGGAGGAAGAAAACAGGAGCGTCATAGTTTTACTCTCCCCTTGCGTAATCAATCAGGAAAGTCTGAGGTCGATAGAGAACAGCTTTAATAGATTCATCCAGACCGTTCTCCACAATTAAATTAAGTTGGAAAATCAATTTGGGCATCTTATGCAAATTAGAATGTGCCACTCTCTCTTGGCCTCTCTATTTGTCTTTTGTTCAGCTTGCCATCCAGCTTGCTCTTTCTCTCTCTCTCTCTCTCTCTCCCTTTCTTCCTCGCTCCATTCTCCTTCTCATTTTGTCTCGCTCAGTTGGAATATTATCCTGTCTGTTTATTCATCTGTCTTTCCTTATTTACATTCGCTCTGTCACTCCCTCTCTCTCTCTCTCTTTCTTTCTCCTCAGTCTGCGTCTCTCACACGTTCGCAGCAGTGTGGTTCACTTAACTAATTGACTGAGGTGAAATGCAATTATGCACCAGAAACCAGTGGTAATGAAGAACCGTGGAACATTCATTATCTCAATTAGAACGGACTGTCAGTGTCAAAGCCATTCCGCAACGGGCTAACATCAAACGCAATATACACAGGCTCGTCGTCATAAATTAATACACCCGCTCGTTGAGATGTGAAACCCGTGTAGGAGCGGTGTTACTGGATACTGCTGGACGGACAGTGTTGAAGTCGCGGTGGTGGGCTTGGCATGCATCAGTCGGGTTTGTGACAGGCTGGCTTCGCGCTCTGAAGAATACAGGAGGAGACGGGGAAAAGATAAATGCGTGGCAAAGCTATGGGGAGCAACAAGGGTCAAAAAGGGACAACATGTAGATACGAGGACAGCGGGTGGGAGAGCGGGAGAGAGAGGAGTGCCAGCCAAAGAGAAAAAAAGAGACATTGAACAAAAAAATAAAAGGAAAGTATTACCCTGACACGTTACACGCGTTATCCCCCTGGTCATCCCTGTCACCCTCCCACCCCGCCGCGCTCTCTCTCCATCTCCCTCTCTCTCTCGCTCTCTCTCTCTCTTCCACTGTGCTGACTCCATAATATGGAGTGATGTCTCAGCATATCCCAGGGTGCCTCGCTGTCACCGCCGTCACCAGTGGCGGCTTCGTTTTCTCCAAACAGACCCGGCCCCATTGAAGAGTCAATGTACCACACAGTGTGATACAGCGGCGCCGGTATAATGGGGTGCATCTCAAGGGCAACCTTTCAGCCAAATAACATGCAGCTCCACCTGCGGTGAAATGCCACGGCTTCACATTCTACATTCCAGACGGAAATTTTTCATAATGGCAGGGAGGCCTTAACCTTTCACTTGCCAATTACCCTCCTTTCAAATTGCCCTCTGTCATTCTTTCATGGAGACAATGAAAGGCAGAAAATGAGAGACAGACAGAGCGAGATGAGGAGAGAGAGGGAGAGAGAGAGAGGGAGGGAGATTTGGAATGCAGAGACTACAAGTTGCTCTGAATATGTGATAATGTTTTCCACTCTCTGAATGTCAAATAGAGTGAAACAGAGAATACTACACAAGTGCATGTGGGTAGGTGTGTATGTGTGAGCTGTGAGTATATGTTTTGTGTGTGTGTGTGTGTGTGTGTGTGTGTGTGTGAGCCCATGTTTAATCCTGGCTCGCTGTGTTTGAGTCAGCCTCCTGCGGCAGTGACACATTCGTTGATTCCCTGTGGTTTTAAAGGCCAGTGTACACACAGTACGGCTCCTCCACCACTGATACAGCAGCAGTCACTCTATATCTGCTGCTTCCAGTGGACACACACACACACACACACACACACATTGGTACTCGCACTCAAGGCTCCATCCGCCACCCTGCCATTTAAATTTTTAAAGCCCCAAATTACAAGCAACCCATCTGGTGTGCAAGTGTGTGTGTGCGCGCGTGTGTGTGTGTGTGTGTATGTATTTGTCTAACAAGTTTACTCTCCTCTCAGGTGTGGATGATGGAGCAGACATCCCCAGAGACATGGTTGTGGGAATCTATGAGCGAATACAACAACGGGAACTGCGCTCCAATGAGGATCACGTCACCTACGTCTCCAAGGTTGAGCAGTCCATTGTCGGCATGAAAACGGTGAGAGAATACACACATACACACACACGGGAACACTTGCACTGTTCAGAGGCTTCATAAGAGTCTCAATAATACATTCACATCCTGTACAAATAGTTGCACTGTTGGAAGGAGGGACAGAAATGGAGCAATGGACAGTTCTGATGCTCTCTTGGATTACACCCACCCATGCATGCACACACACACACACACACCTTTGCAGCAAAATTCAACTGTAATTTAATTCCCAGATGGAGCTGAGTTGATGAGACAAACTCTTTTCCTCTTTAATATACAACGCTCCTGAAATGTTTGACTTGAATATGATGCACAGGATCAGATTTAGCTACACAGCGGAACAAGTCATCTGATAATAAATTTATTGGTAAGCTCTCTCCCCTGCCATGCATTTTTTAGAACCACCTCAGGGGAGGAAGGCATTGTGGGGTGAGCATGTAGCATTTCAGGCTAATGATGCCTTTGCACGCTTCTGATATTAGTCACACACACACACACACACACACACTCATACTCACACACCTCAGCAAACTCCACGCCAGCAGTCACTTACTCATTAGTCAAGCCCCTGTCACCGTCACCTAGCCTCAGTAGCATCAGCGAAGCACATTTATTATCCATTAAATGTCTCATCAGCACCGCAATCATTATCTCAGGTCATTACTCCGGCTCGATACATCGTTAACCACTGCTATCATTAGACGCCTATTTTCTACTCTTTAAGGTTCAAATGCATGGCCTATAGCGTCAGGTAATCTGCCACGATCATTTTAACAAGAACAACAAACAGGAATTTGAAGTGTTTGACACGGCATGCAAGTCAAGATATGAACTGATGAGGTTTAATTATTTTGTTGTTCAATTTCATCTCAGTTGTATCCTCTTAACTTTCAGAATGACACTGGAAGTCGGTCATTGAAAGGGTTTAGACTTTTTTTTATTTTGTTGTCCTGTGCCTTTAAGTGTCCCTCGGTGATGAATGAGTAGCCATAGGATGACAGAGAGAGCGTTGTCATAGCCAAACCGCTGATGGATTGTTGTGACACTGCCTATTCCAGCCCACTGGAATTGTCTGCCTTTCAAAGAAAGAGGCTTAGATGAATTGTTTCTTCCAAAGACAGGAAACGCTATCACAGTATGTCAGTCAGTTTAAAACTTATCTATTATGCTAAGAGGAAATGACTCCAGTGAGTTGGGTAATTCTTGATAGAATGCTTCATAATAGAGTTTGGTTGGTCAAATATGTGACTTGACCAAATATATAACAAATCATCTTGACTGTGATGATGAATGTTCAAGTCTTGAAGTTCCTTAGCTGCTCTTGCGTAGGTGTAATAGCTTAGCAGATATAAGGCATCATTTTATATCACTATTACCTTGCAACAGTGAAGCTTCTGCAACGAAATCAAATTGATTTGAGCACTGGAACGGAGGAAAGGAGCTGTTTTCTTGCTCTAATACAGTCCAAACTTCCCCCAAATGTTTGACAAGGTTTGTGGAATGAGGTTTTTATTAAACGGTGTTTGCTAATATATTCGTTCTCAAATGAATGCCATTTCTTTATGACTCTTTCAGGGAAGGAGCAGGCGGTGGGGATGAGCGAGCAGCATTTCAAGCTAATGATGCCTTTGTACGTTTCTGACATTAGTGTAATGAGAAAGAAGGCTAGCTGTGGCGAGCTGGGCTGGAGTCTGTGTACACTGCAGTGATGAGAGGAGGGGGAGCAGGAGAGAGAGAGAGAGAGAGAGAGAGAGAGAGGCAAGAGCAATGAGGGTGAACCGAGCAAAGGCATTGAGAGAAAACTGAACAGAGACGGGCAAAGGGAGAGAAGGGGAATATTTGTATTTGATCAAGGAGAGGGATCAGCTCTTGCAGCCACCGATGACAGGATGGATTTCCGTAGAGGTAGAACGGTGGAAAAGGTGGATGGAAGAGGGGAGAGACACATCTGAGTGTGAGGAGGCGAGGACATTATTAGATCACTCTCCAAAGGCATGAGGCATTTTTGCAGTGTAATCTGCTTAAATGGGGAAAAGCACTTAAATCCTAGAGAGAAGCATGGCCTCCAGGGAGAGAACTGCAGCATATTATTGACATGCTGTAGCCTCTGCTCAAGTTGAGCTCATGCAGCTCATACCCTCTCTTTCGCTCTTTTAATCTTCCCGTATCTCTCTCCTCGTTCCCAAGAATTGCTTTCATTAGGATGTATGATCTCTCTCTCTCTTTCAATGAATTCCTTCATTTTTCCACAGCATCCAAACAGGAACAGTAAAACAAGAGGCTATTTGCTTGCTCAAACTAATCCGATTGACAAAGAGGTGTGAAAGCACAATTTGCTTGCTATGAAAGGCAACAACTAAAAACTGCAGCACCCCGGTCTGAATAACTGGTATTGTAAAACAAAAAAGCACTCATTTCTTCACTCGAGGCAAACCTACAGTAGTGAACATCTGAAGCGAGCATTTTGTCCTTTGATTGTTGTTTGACCCTAGGCAGAGCAGTGCAAGTACATAATCCTCGCACACGGAAGTGGGAGCGAAATTACACTCATGTAAAGCCACGTTAATTCCCATGTTCTCTGGAGGGGAACACACAGTTATTATTTGTCAAGACCTTGGATAACCTTACAGCCCTCAGCATTATCCGAGACAGCACTCAGTCTCACCTGTTGCCCCGATTAAGATTTTAAGAAAGACCCTTAATAATCTCCTCAGGTTGATGTCACAAATTGGCCTCAGCATGCTGCGTTTCACGTCTGCCAAAAGCCCGTATTAAATTCAAAACAGTCTCTCACGAGGAAAGTTGAGGTTTTGCTGGTGTACTCAGTCAGAATCTTTTTCTAATACCTGACTGCATCTGTGCCCCGCTCAACTTTTAACCCCGCTGAATGATGTGTACCGCCCCGGCCTGGACTAAATTGCTCCATATGTCTCCCTGTTTCGCTTCACTACTTTCTGTTTTGTTCCCATGTCTCACACCCTGCCCTACCTCCTCCCTCCCCTGCCTATTTTACGAAAGCCAAAGTGCAACAGAGTTCACAGTCTCCTAATCCAGCCTGTGAAGTTTTACTGCCAGCAAAGCCATATCTGGTTATCTCAAAGTGGTCCAGTTGGTCTAACCTTCAAATTGATCCACTAAATCCTTGATATCCTTAATCAAGACATGCACACTCCACAGCTTATTTAACTTCATTCATTTTCATCATAGTTTATACTTTCACTTCTGCATCCCATCCATTTTCTGTCTGCTCCGTCCACTTTTATGATCCTTTTGTTTCAAAGTTACAAGAATGTGAAGGGTTTCAACTTCAGGATTAATGACGTCTTTTTAATGATCAAAGTGCCTTTTTTCTTTTCCCTGAGCTGAAGTCATCAATAAGTCTCCATTCAGCAGAAGTCCTTCAATTTATAGTGGCTATTAGTGATGACAGAGGCCTCAAATGGAGGTTTCAACCTGAAGCATCGTTTTCTGGCCACTGTAGAACTGAGCGTTGTTGTGTTTTGTAGTTGTGAGAATGTGAAAGCAGCAATGAAAAAAACATTTGAATGACTTCAAAGCCGCTCATTCATCTTCTCTCCGTGCCTCAGTTGATCCTACTCCCTGTTTCTGTGTTTTGTTTTGGGGTTTTTTCCGCTCTGCAGGTTCTTTCTGTTCCTCACAGAAGACTGGTGTGCTGTAGTCGTCTATTTGAAGTGACAGACGTCAATAAGGCCCAAAAACAGGCGGCCCACCAGAGAGAAGTCTTCCTTTTCAATGATCTCATTGTGGTAAGTATCCAAAAAAAAAAGAGATTATTGGAAATGTTGCACCCTGTTCCCTTTATGGGACATTCAGTATAAAAACCCGCATTTTGCTTTTGTGTTGTCCTGACATGTTGAGAGTGAGGTAGGACACAGTCAAACTTTCAAACAATTCCTAAAATGGTTGTTTCCGCTGTACGCAGTGAAGCTTTAAAGCTGCTTATTTTGTTGTGACAGCTGCAATGCACCATCACCTACTTTAACTGTGCACCATTTCTCTAGGCACCCCCTCTTCTTTTATGTTGTTTCATAACTCAGAACTCTCTGGCCATTTCTTTTAATAATAGATAATAGCAAATGTAGTGTCGCAGTGCACTCATAAACAAAGATCTGGCCCCTACAGTACAGCTGCAGTACAGTACAGGACCTGTGAAGCTCTGTTTCACTCGGGCCGTGGCACAGATAAGTTGTAGAATGGGGAATTAATCAAAGATTTAATGTTGAGCATAATTAATGTGCTCATTAGGAGGCACATAGGGGTTATCTATCCAAAGTGTTTAACTACTCTCATAATTACGTCAAATCTTTATCTCTCACCAACAAAAAAGCAGCAAGGGAAAATGTAATATGTCTAGTTTTTCTCATCTTTATTCCTGTTATAGCCCACAAGTAATTGGTGGCTCGGGGAGAGGAGGTTAAAAGGCTGATTTGGAAGAAAGAGGGAAAGAAGTTATCTTCTGACATCACAGTGGAATTCTGTTCATTTGGCACTAAAAGTTAGCGCTACCGGATTTTTCCAACGAGACATTTTCTCTCGGCCGCTTTGAAAGCAGACCAGAAATGGTCTTTGAAAATTTTATAGTGCCTAATGAAACTTGTGGGGACTTTCCTTGAATTTGGTTATGTTCTAGCGACTTCAACATGTCGAAAGTATTTAAAGTGCCAATGTGATGTATTGGTTTAATACCCTGGCCTAGTAAAAAGTGGCCTGCAGTAGCAGGGCAAAGCTGATTCCCTCATATTTCTCTATCTGCAAGGTTGTTCCATGGAAAAACTCCCTAACATCACTAATACATTCTTATATAAGCTTGCCTTGGTGTTGTTTTTGCTGGAAATTGGAGCACTGGCAAACAAAATGAAATGTTATTGCCCCTTTGAAGGTTACAACGCACATGAATATCGGATGTATTGGCCTTCTGAATTGATATTTGTCTGAACATGACTTGTTGGAGCTAAAATTGTTCTTTCTAAACTCATATAACCTATCCATTTCTTTGAGGTCATTCTGAGATTTACAAAATCTCTTTCATGAGGGTCCTCCATCAGGAAGATTAAGCAGCAAAACACTCAGCAAATCATCCAGTAGTATTCTTTGTTGAACTTGAAAACTGGTTTATTTTTCTGTACAAATTTAGCACAATTTCCTGTGTTTTTTTCCCCTTAGATCTTGAAGCTGTGTCCAAAGAAGAAGAGTTCTGCAGCGTACACTTTCTGCAAAGCTATGGGCTTACTGGGCATGCAGTTCCACCTGTTTGAAAATGAGTGTAAGTCACCAAATACTAACCCATGCTACACACAGCTGGCTTGAAAAACAGAACTATACCTCAGATAAAAAAAAAAAGAAAAGAAAAGAAAATCCTTTGTACTGTAAGGTTAATGGAACTTACTGGTTCTCAGGGTAAAAAAACAAAAAACAAAAAAACATGACATATGGATGAAGTCTATTTAAGACAAATGGGATGAGCAGCCCCATGTGGTGGAGTGGCAACCTGTCCAGGGTGTTTGTCTGCCCTCTACCTACAGCCTGCTGGGACAGGCTTCAGTCCCCCATGAGCCTGATTTGGAATAAGCGAGCATGGAAAATGAATGAGAATGAGCATGAGCATATTAAGATAGATGTGGTGAACATGATGATAAGGGACCAAATGTGCAAAGCAGACTTTGAGATTTGGTTCACCAGCTAACTTGATATACATGGGAGTCTCTGAATGAGCTGAACTGAACTTGAATGCTTGAATGAAAAGCAAACTGCAGACAGATAACACACTACACCGAGTTGTAAAAGGTACATGTGTGTGTGTGTCTGTGTAAAGAAAAGGTGCTGACTCATGGATTAATTGTCACTGGAGGTTCAGCAAACAGATAAGAGGAAAGGAAGCATGCATTTTCTCTGAATGGAATCAGGCCAGATATAGGACACTGGCAAATTGGAAACAGTGTTGGGATGTTGCTGATATCTACTCTGGAAACATCCTAACCTAGCATCCTACCTCAGCAGGTGGCATGAAAATATGAAATTTATTATCCGGCTCTATTTTCCCACAGGCCAGGAACACATGCTGTTCTCAGGTCCGAAACAGCGCCTTTGGAGAAGGAATTCAAAGGCTTACATGAACGACAGAGAGATGAAAAATGAAACCAGAAAATAGTACTGACTATTCTTATTTCTCCAAAGAATTCAGCCATGATATTTTAGGGAGAAACAATCTCGTGTTTCAGCAGTAACTCTGTAAATGAAAAAGAAAAAAGTAATTTATACAATACTTCAGTGCTCATACTTCACACAATTAATCAAAACGTGCTACAAAAATTCGTTGCATCAACAGAAGTGGAAATACTTGTGGCACCACATGCGAGTTGCCAGTGCATTGGAAACTGAAGCGATAATAATATGAATACTTTAATAACATAACAATGGAAGTAGGTTCATCCCTGTCTGTTCCAGCACTGTTGTACCCTTTAGTACAACATACAAACTCAATACATGACCAGTAGAGGTACACGACAACATTCCCACTGGTGATAGACCGATTAATTGGTCCAGCTGATTCATCGGGCCAATTTCTGTCATTTTGAAATAATCAGCATTGGCCGATAACCATGCCCACATAGCTGATTTACAAAAGCTTAAGCGCTTTCCCTTGGTGCAATCCTGCAAGTGTCAACTGATTTAAATATATACATATATTTTAGGATTTTTATTTCTAATCAATTTTTTGATACATTTGTTGATTTAAAATAAGAGTGCATATCCACTAAAGAAAATAAGATACATTTTGTGTCTCATTTATTATAAAGTTGTTGCATTTTATCACATGCAATTAAAAAAAAAAAAAAATACAAAGACATTATATCAGCCACCCTGCTCTTTAAATATCTGCATCAGCCATTACAGCAAGGGTACATTTTACAATATTGACACTTGTTCTGTTAATTCAGCTTCATTATCCCTGTGAAATGACCTTTTCTTTCTTGAATGAAGCCACATTTTGTTATGTAACAGAGTAAGCTGTTTTTTGTTTAACATTTGTCTATGCCATCTGCTTTCCTAAATAGAAAGACCATGCTCACTTAATTTTCTTGCTAATATGCATAAGGGAAAACTAAACTTGAGTTTGCATTGTAAAAATCCATCATTTTGAAGCTTTTTGATACTTTTCCATACCTCTAATAGTATTAAAACATATTAATAATACTGAAAAATGTCTCAGTATCATTTTTGATAGCCAAACCCTAACTGCAAGGCATTCAAACAATATTGTCATGTTGTTATTTTTCTCAAACTCTGTATCTCCTATCTGTGCTCCTCAGACTACCCTCATGGCATCACCATCCTCTCCCCCTTTGGCTCAGACAAGAAGCAGGTGTTGAACTTCTGCGCCCAAAGTGCCGAAGAGCTGCTTAAGTTTGTAGAGGACCTGAAAGAATCGATCGCTGAGGTGTCGGAGATGGAGCAGATACGCATTGAGTGTGAGTACTAGCGTGTCTGATATCTTTATTTTGAGGGACTGTGTCTGCGTTTGTGTCTTTACCTGGTGTTTTTTTTTCCCATTAGAGAACAATACACCCTTCACAACATTGCCTGGTAAGACAGTGCTAAGGGAATGTTATGAAATATCAGTGAAATCAAAATGCTTCACCACTGACATGATTATCAGCGCCCCAAATACTGACGTCAAACGCCACCAGATGGCTGCTATAAATAAAGTTTTTAATGGGGCTTTGCCTAGGGAGCCAGAATTGTTTCTGTTGGTCTTAGATAGGGTGAAGACAGAGAGATTAAATGTGCACACACTGACATGTCTGCGGGTGTGTTTGTGTGCGCGTGCCCACATGGGTTGCACCCCTGTACATCAAAGCATCTCCCTTCGAGGCATCCATATCTTATTAGTGTTACCAGAGTACAAACCCTTGTGATTTCTCCTCCCAACCTCACCTCCAAACTGATCGAAGAGAAAACACGTTAAAGAAGTAGCTTGAGGTGCAAACTAACTCATAGGAAGATGTTTTATGGCTGGAGCTAAACTCCGAGCAGCCAGCAGGCCAGCAGCCCCAGCTAACAAATGCCAGGGAGAGAAAATGATGCAATATCTGATTATGAGTGCACTGCATGTCCAGGTATGTGTGCATGGAAGACCTGAATAATAGCATTTGTTTTAACTTCTTTCAGTGCTAGATGGATAACCTCACGAGCAAGCTAAATCTAAATAAGGTTTGCACAGGGTGAGATATTTCTGGCTACCCACTGATTTGGTCACATTAGAAGAGGCAGGCTTGTCCAAGATTCATATGGACCAATCAGCTTCACCCTTGGGTTTGTTGCCAGGAAATGCATAAGTAACACAATCCAGACACAACTCAGCAAGACGGGGAATTTTAAACAGTGGCAAGATGCTTTGTACATCAACCACACTTGTAATTTCTACTGGAATTGTGTGATTGAAATTACCTTGGCTAACTGCCTTGTGTGCTGTTTTCATGACTCTTACAATGTTATTTTTTCTATGCATGTAAAGATTGAAAGGCATTCTCCCTGCGTGACCCGGAAATGCAGTTTTCAAGCAGCATTTAAGTTACTGCAACGTGCAGGAGACAAATCATACAGAACTGGTTCAGTACTGCAGGTTAAGTGCTATCCTTTATCTTTTAAAAAAACATGTATTTTTTCCAAATCGTGTACAATGGTGTTGCTATTGGCAATGCTATCGCCTCGTCAATCATTATTCAACACCTTGCACACTGTACAGTTCCGTCTTGCTGATTCGCATCTGAATTGCATCACTTATGCTTTCCCTAGCAACAAACCCAAGGGCAAGGCTGATTGTTCATCTGAACCTTGGATGTACCCGCCTCCTCTATGTGGTAGGTAGGCAGACATATCTTAAAATGTGAAAACCTGCAAAACTCGGCTGGCTCGCGAGGCTACTGGATGGATGCCAAGTAAGTTGTCAATCCCAAAATGGTTAACTTCGTAGTACTACAGAGACTGTCTAAACTTTCTGGCAATCACTGCATTGCCCTCTACACTTCCCATATGGCACCTCAATAGGCACCAACATGAATTAGAAAAACTATTTTCAAAAATTTTGTGACCCAGGTTTGGCGCATGCATGTGTGTGCACTGGTGCACATGTGTACTGATGTCCACCTAAGTGCATTCCTCCCCTGCCACTTCTCCAGCAACAAGCTTGAAGGTCAAGACCCCATTACATTGCAGACCAAATCAATAATCTCACATCTTGGCCAGTGGGAGACTACAGTGCATGCTTACATACTGAGAGCGAGAATCAATAGGTCTTCAGATACCGTGCGTGAGTCAGAAGTCAGTCTTTGTTTTATTTGATTCGCTACATCTTGTAGTCAGCATCCTATCTGTGTAGGTGCAGATTGGCTGTTGCATTTAAGTTTGTTTCACTTGGTGCACTGCAGCCAAAGCAGACTGCAGGAGGGGAAAATAGAAGTAAACTGGAGGTGAAAAGAGGCCAATGTTCCTGAAAGCAGCCAGGCATTAGTGA
Organism: Neoniphon sammara; assembly: GCA_900302535.1. Lineage (NCBI taxonomy): Eukaryota > Metazoa > Chordata > Actinopteri > Holocentriformes > Holocentridae > Neoniphon > Neoniphon sammara. The sequence continues at coordinate 7,555 of OMKZ01033742.1, read as the reverse complement.
TGAGTTGTTGTTTGGGTGTGTGTGCATGTGCGTGTCTAAGGGTGTGTGTTTGTAAGTTGCAGAGTCTGAAAGAAGAGAATTACATTGACAAACACCCACGCGCACGCGCGCGCGCGCGCACACACACACACACACACACACACACACACACACACACAC
>OMKZ01033736.1:0-16787 GCA_900302535.1 Neoniphon sammara | reverse complement strand
GTGTCCAGAGTGGCATACAGGTAGTAAAGACACTTCATCCTCTCTGTGGTTTCCAGGTTGTGAGGGACCATGTACTGGGCAAAAATCCGCTCCACCAGCAACCTGAGCAACCAGAGATCAACAGTTAACAAGACTGCTAAATAAAAATAGAAGAATATCACATTAAAGACTGAATATATGAATTCTAGGTCTCGATAATATCAAATATTGCAATATTTGTGGCCATTTTTCATATTTCTTACCATATCAAATGCCCTCTTAGCCAGACCAAAACATTATGACTATGCAAGTCAACTCTTTAGTATTGAGCTTAGTGATTTTGATTATTCTAAAAGGTGTTGGACGTTTCAGTTTAATATTTGTGTCTGTACGTGCAATTCTTCAGTGTCTGTTATAGAGTGTTATTTTTGCAGCCTTTGCACAAAAGTTCTAATTTTATTTAACAGTGATTTTTGTTTCAGAGTTACTGTTTAATTTAACTTCTAACGTTTTAAAATGTTTGCACGGCAGCTTGTGATAAGTCACCTATGTAACACCTTAAAAGATGCACAGAGTTAACAGTAATAGTGTACACAGGTAATTTTGATTTGGCCAGTGTGCATGTACAGAAAACATTTAATTTTGGGAGATTTTAAAAGATGTAAAATATCGCAATATTAAATTTTGGACATCACCTGTTATGCCATTACTTGTTGTGTCACTTTTCGTTTTTTAAGGGTTTGACCTGAGAGTCTGCAATCTGCCAACTTATCTATTTAATAAGATTATCTATAGAGTCTGCTTTCTTTCCCATCATTTCTCACAAACACATACAGTTTGAGCCTTGCATCAGCATGTCTATCCCATAATCTCATTAACCTGAGAGGCTTTCCCCCCCGTAACTCCCCTCCTGCCTACAGTCTTGACAGCTGTGCTTCCTCCTTTTAAGTCAAAACATACTGATATTAACAAAGCTGCAAACAAATACAAAGGCTATGGCTAACAAGTACTGTTTAGCTATAATCTTTCAGGTGCACACACTAGCTCATGCATACACAGGCACACACTTTTTTAAACCTTTATTTAACCAGAGAGCTCCACTGAAGCAGTCTGGGATTAAAGAAACATCCATTCTAAGACGCTGCAACACATTTCGATGTCATCAATCTGTGATGCAGAATACATTCCAGGAGTTATATTGTGATGAAGTGTTGTAATTTACTTTTAGGTGTACTCACTTCCCCCTCAATCTGCTTTACCTGTTTCTTCCTCAGTTAGTGATTACCTACGTTTCCCAGAGTGACCTGCCAGCCGGCAGCAAGCAGGCGTGAACTTGTAACATTCAGCTGATGGGTGTTTGTGTAGGTGGAGAGAGCGATAGGGACAGCACAGTTAAGTGCTCCGCTTGAGGAAAAAGTGAGAGTGGAGAGAGAATAGTGTGGAGGTGTGCCATGTCTGGTTGTTTAAACGATTAGATGATTATATTTCACTTGCTGCTTTGACAGACACACAGAGATGTGAGTTGTGAGCGTACTGCATTGTGGTCTACTGAGGCTACCGTCAGTGGAGAAACTGGCATTTTCTATGATGTATTTCTGTCTGTATGAGTGTTGTGCAAAATGGGGAGTCTAGAAAGAAGCTTTGGCTCTTTGTACCAGAGCAAACTCTCCAGTGTTGTAACAGCACTCCTATTAAGACAGTAGGACCCATACAGTCCATCCCCCCACCCACCCCAAATTGCTAATGTTTTATAACAGCTGTTGCTGAGCTGAGGAAGAGCCACTCGTTCACTTAACACATCCAGATTTTGCCTAAGAAGTCTGAGGATTCGAGCCAGTATCCTTCCCGAAACAAACTAATTTCTGCATCCTTTAACGTGCCATTGCCCCTTAAATAATTTACTTTCATGATTAAGTCTTATGATTTCCTTAAGTTTCTACGATGACAGACATGCAGCCATGGACACACACACCTGTCATCAATGCTGTTCTGGTAATAGATGTGGAGGAGCTTGTCTTTGATCCAGGAAATCTGTTTGGAGGCTTCTCTCCCTCCCTCTCCCTGCAGCGAATACTTCCTGTAGATGGAAGCCAGGCCCATCATGGCCTCCTTACGCACTCGCCACTGTCGGGCAGAGGAGGGAGGAACGTAAAGAGATAAAGATAAAAATAGATGGAGAGACAGAGGAAAATAGTTTCAATGAGAACTCTGAATAATTACATAAATTAATTTAACTGTTGTTCCTGGGGGAAAAATCCTTATAAAGACACAAATTCATTATTAATACAAACTGACACACAAACACACAGACAGGCAAAGACCCTAAAGTTCTCCACTTACTCTTTTATCCAAGGTTCTCTCCTTCACAAAATTGAGCAGTGCATCATTGACCAGGGCCAGGTCTTTCTTGGCAGCTGTTACTATAGAGACAATGACATCATGGCGGATGGCCTCCTCTGGGTCATGTGATCTGACCTTCAGGTATTCTGGGAAAGGAAATGGACAAGAGGCAATGGGATGGGAAAAGATGTAGTGAAGATGTGGGTGCACGCGGCACCCACACACACAAAAACAACAACAACTGGTGGATGCTCATTAACTTCTTGAATTATCGCACTGATGAGAGTCCACAAGGGAGGAGCAAGTGCTTAAATTATTTACCAGTGAGGTCTTTGGCCAGGTCGGGGTGGTTCATGAGACAGTGACTGGCGAACTTCACACACTCCAATCTGATGGGCACGTGGATGTCATTAAACCTGTTGGGACGAGGAGAGGAAAAAAAATGATGCATCTCTAGTAAACAAAAATAAAAACAAAACTTGAACACCAAAAGCACCTGAGTTTGACATTCAAGTGTTTCACCGCACTCTGACATGCACACAGAAACAAAGACTCTCAGAAAACCACCTGACCGGGAAGTGCTGCCAGAGTGGTGCGGTCTGTGCAGAAACAATGTATGATATGGTTCATGATAGTAAGCTTTACACATAAACAGACACACACGGATAACTGCAGGTTTCAGAAAGCCTAATTCAAAGACTTCTTAAATGCTACCTGGAATATAATTTAAAGCCAGTTCATAAATCAATATAACAGAGGCAAATCTGGCAAAACAATTTATTTTCTAATTGAACACAGCTAAAGAAAATTCTGAAACTATGAATGGGCAGCAACAGGAAAATGTCACTCGGAAACGGTTTGAAACATTTTAATATTTTCTAAGGCCTCAAGTTTAGATAGATGCACAAGTTTAGCTTGAAGGACCCACAAATATAAGGAATGGATCCATATGTTGTTTTTGAGGCTGCTATCTCCATATAGTATTTTCCCACCCATATCTGCCAATACTGATGTGCATTTTGTAAGAATTATAGTGACAGTGCAGATGCAAAACAGGTTTTCAGACATGAAGTGGCTTTAAAACGAAAGAAAATGTTAGTTTCAATATGTTGATAATTCATTAAGTAAGAATGCACAAATACCACTTTTTCAATGCTGATACCAAATATGAAAAGTACTGACCAATACTGAGTAACGATCGTCCATTACTTTCACTTAACAGTTATTTTTCCCGTTATTTGAGAAATAAAGGCTTCTGTTTGCCAAAAAGGAGGATAATCAAAAGTTTGCTGTTATTTCTGTCATATTACTCAGGGCTTTTGATATCAGATATTAATCTTAGGTAAAATCTCAGATACTTAGATACTGGATTTTAGCCCGGTTTTGGCACTGATGCTAGTATTGGTAATGGTAAATCCCATAGTATTAAGTGAAATACTTCTAGAATAAAAGGTCACAAAAATGCCAATTACTCAACTGCAGTTAAAATCACATTGGGTCAATAAAAGTATCTCTTTTTGAAACTGGTTTCGGCCGATATATCAGTGCACCCCTGGTGGTAACCACGCCCACAGCACTGTGATACCCACCTGCCCAGGTAGCACTGCCAGAGCGGTTTGTTCTGTGCAGCCAGCTCAGAGTCCTTGGCTCCAAACATCTTAGCCAGCAGCTTCACCACCTGCAGCCTCTCATCATTATCATTACTCTGCAGCGACAGAGCAAAAAAAAGGAGAAAGAGGGAGAGAAGAGAGAGAGAAATGATGCACCGAATGCGGCTGTGTGGGATGGACAGACGCGCCAAGTCATTTACATAAACTACTCTGGCAACATTACCATTTTCATATCACATGAAGGCAGCAGTTTCTCTGGTATCAATCTTTTTTTAGAGAGAGCCAGGAGGGAGTGAAAACAACAGAGACAATGAGGACTAAAGATAAGTACAGGAAGACCGGGAGAGTGGATGAGGGAGAGCGATAAAGAGACAGAAAAAGCGATAGGGAGCGAAGGAAGAGAGAAAGGAAAGAGAAATAAAAGATATGAAAGAGAGAGAGAGAGAGAGAGAGAGAGAAAAGAATGAGTGAACATTACACATATATATAATGAGAGAGGAAGAGAGAGAGCGATATCTGCAGGGGAGAGAGATTTTATCGTGGCTATTATTTTGAGGAGACAGCAGTGATCTACACTCCCTCTGAACAGTTAATGAGCGTTATCCATCAGCAGGATGCCTTTATGAGACACTGCAGAGGCAACATTATGCTGAGTGGCTGACTGCCTTATCTTTCGAACATGAATCAACAAACCCGCCGAGAAAGTGAAAGTGTGCAATTCGGTGTGTAATGGGTCAGAGAATTTGGGTATCGGGTGTTGTGTGTGTATAAAATAATGCTAATGCCAGTACTGGCACGAACATTGCTACTGCCACTATTATTACTACTACTAATAATAACGATACCAAAACAAATAAAAACAATAATGGCACTTGTTCAGCCATCTTCTTAAAGTTACAAAGTGCTGTAAGAAATATCTGACAAAATAAACATAGTACAATAGGTTATAATAAGCGGAAGATCTGCACTGCTGGCTCCATTCAGGCCCACTCAGCAGAAAAGAAATGCCAAGAGACACTATGTAACAGTGATACTGCAAGAGTGCAAATATGCATTAAAACACTGACACGATACGCTTGGAAATCCACCCGACAGTTCGCTGCCTGCTAAGCACAATTGAAAGAGTGTGTGTGTGTGTATATGGATGTACGTGTTTGTACCTTGAGTTTGAACTCAAGTTGCGGCAGCACAGACAGCAGCAGGTGGCTGTCTATGTTGTAGAGCTCCAGGATGAGGTCGAAGACGTGCTCAGACAGATCGCTGACTGACGTCTTGCCCAGCATCAGCACCTGGTTGAAGAACTGGACGAGGGAGAGACAGGAAGGAAGGAAGGAAGGATGATTACAGAAACCACGTCCACATCTGCAGCTCGCACTGTGCGTGACATTTCTGTGACCTGTTACCGCTTTCACAACTTATCTCATTCAGAATCTGTGTTCGGACATTTTTTAATAGATTGTCATGAGGTTGTTTTTGCTTGCACTGAAGACGGCAAAGAGAGAGGGAGCCCAATTTCAAGTTCAAGCTCTAACCTCTGTGTTAGTGTCAATGAATGAATGAATGAGCTACACAGGGCACATTTTGTGGGCATGTGCCTTTACCACTAACGTTTGAAGGCCTAAAAAAAAACACCATTTTTGAATTCCATGACTTTTTTACAGGACACACGTCAGATATCCATAAGCAAACACAGAAACAGCAAGCAGATATAAAGATGCAGCTTTCTTCCTTACTTTATCATCTAATGTAAAATGTTTAAATGCAATTGCAAAAAATAAAGTTTACAGAATTCCTTCATACCCACAGCAATCAATGTAAATTGTCATTTTGCTTATTTTTTAGCAGCTGTTCATATTAATTTTGATTGTAGTTTGATCAGGATTATTTAATGCTTACTAATTTCTAGAATATGGGATTGTTTCAAATATTAAAATATTTTTTTACATGAGTGACTGTATAGATGAAACACCAGATTATGTTGAAAATCAAGCATTTTTCAAGGAGTATATCTGAATTCAAGCATATTCCTAACCTTGAAAATGTAATGGTTAAAATGAAGCATTTACCAAAATTTCAAGACTTTGTACGAATCCTGCTCATTATTCCACAATCACACAGCCACTCTCAGACTTAAAGATGAAACAAATGGGACTGTGTCAGAGATTTGGTCTTACATTAGTGATATAAGGTTCAATGGCCTGAGCAGTCCTCTTCAGCAGAGCTTTAGCCAAGTCGTACGCCTGTTTATTCAGATTCTAGACGGGGAAAGAGAAAACAAAGACGGTCAATAAAAAGGCAGCAACAACTACACATGTGAGAAGAGAAAGACACAGTCCTTCATCTCTCCTCTCTGGCAGACAGTGGAGCAACTCTCAACCTGCATTACCTCTTCTCACCTGCAGGGGTCTCACTGAATTACAGGGCACGGAAAATGACATTGGCTTCAGTGCACTGGCACTATCAAATCACCTCAGATTGGTGTTTGTTACTGAGCCGTCTCTGCTTGTGGCAGAATCAACGTCCATGGTGGGACAAAAAGCACCTTGACGTAAATATGAGTGCTGATGCTTTGTGCTGCCTTCAATGTGTTCGTGCACATTGAGCCTTTTCACACACCAACGACACACACATACCTTGTGTGCTGGTACCAGGTTGACCAACACCGTGTCCAGGAGCTCCTGAGATACTGTGTCTCCCTCACAGATGATGGAGCTCATCAGGTCCACCATGTGCATGTGCACTTTCTGGTTGTGGCCGTTGCTATGTAACCAAGGCAGCAGAGGGTCAAAGGTCAAGGATGACATCATTGAAGACTTAAACACAATCTAGCAGCAAGTATATCACATTCAGCACTGGCTCCAACTGATCTAGAAACGTAAACTTCACAACAAACACAATGTTAAAAATTCATTTCTGGGGCAAAAAAAAAAATTGTATGTGATGTTTATTTATCATAAAAAACAGGTAATTATAATACCAAAAATGTCACTGTTTTGGAGGGAAAAAAATTCTTGTAAACCACAGCTGAATTTGACTCTCACGCCAGCTGAGATTTTGCATGCATAGTCACATTTTTCTTGTTTTGCAAACTTGGGTTGGACCGATATTTTTTTAAAGCCCGATATTTTTTAACTAAAGCAGCAGACAGACGATATTTTGTGCCAATATTCAACATCTTTAAATCTGAAAATCTCTCCTTCACCTTTATTTATTTACTTATTTATTTCCCCTTTTATTGTCTGCTTGTCCACTTAACTTTGTCCTTTTTAATTTTCTGGTCCCTGACACTGTATGTTTATGCAAAACAATCTGTGTGTTGCATAACTAACTAATTGCAACACAAAACAAAAAATGCTCCATGCAACAAACAAGAAAACTTTTACTAAAGTAAGTCTCTTCTTAATGACATGTTTGAATAGCATCCTTAAACCTCTCCATGTGTTTACAATGAACTCATCATACACAGGGCAGGTTTACTCATAATCATCTATGTTACAATGGACAGTAAAGTTTATTAGCTATGTCTGTATCTCAGACAGACTCCTGTCCTCAACACTGCCAGGCGTTGCTAGTATCATTACCTCCTGTTCACTGGAATTCTCTCACACACACACACACACACACACACACACACACACACACACACACACACACTGCATCCCCGCACACCTTCCAGTTCACTGCAAACATTTAACACGGATAGCAGAACTCTTCAGCTTCTCTCTTATAAAAAGCTCTGTGCCTGCACAACCGTGACGCACACACACACACGCGCGCACGCACACACAATTTTTCCCCAGTGAGAAACTGCCAAATTCTGTGCTGCAGAATTTAGCCCTCAAGGTTGTGTTGAGCAGAGTGAAAGTGAGAGGGGAGAGTGTGTGTGTGCGTGTGTGTGTGTGCAGCAAAAAGAGCAGGGGAGGGGGAGGGGCCACTCAGAGAAACAAACGGATTGCCACAGCGCGGTGTAGCGATGTAGCGGCTGAGACAGAGTGAGGCGGGACAGAGGACAATGAGGGGGTGAAACAGACTGTCATTACCAACTGCTGCTGTCATGATAAAGAGGATGTGGGAAAAAAATGACACAAATACAGAGAGATATACATGCACATGGATGCACACAAACATAAATATTTGCACCTAGAGGAGGGATTTGATTAAGGGACTTACTTGATGACCTGGAAGAGCGTTCTGTAAAGCTGGGTGAAAATCTCATTGCTGTCCTCAAGCTCAAAGCAAATGTTGTAGGACTTCACCCATGCTATGTTCTGAGCAGAGGGAGGAGAGAGAGGAAGGTTAGGGACGATACTATCAACAGTGCAGATGCATCTGGGAAAAGGAGAAGGTGAGAAAAGGGGAAATGAGTGATCCACAATTGTAATTAGGTGTGGATTTCAGGGTGTTTTTACAAATAGTAGTTTTAAAAGTAGGAGTTTTAAAAACAACCACACTCAGTCGCCTTTGGCTGGACTGAGAGAAAACAAGCTCACACTGCCTGCTCTTTCCAGAGAAATCGGCTCTTCTCCTGGTTTGTTTCAGACCAGATGAGGTCCCAGAACATTTTATGTTCAGGGGTAGATTCAGTATTTTTCAACCCAGGCCACATTAAAATGCTGGTACCCATCATTTTTGACTGTACAGCACAACCTCGCTGTTAGCTTTAGTGAAGAGAGACTGCTGCAGCTTTTTGCTAACCTTCAACACTGTCAAACAGAGTACTTGTTTTCAGTCTCAAAAAACATTAGAAACGTCCCTTGTGAAAACAGGAAATCAGAGCAGAGTCAAACTTGTTGAAATTTTCCACCTAAAAAAGGCTGCAAACTGTGCTTTCTAACAAGTTTTATTTAGCATTTATAATAATGCATTGCCTTGTTCAGATTCTACTCAGCTATGCTGCATTCACTTGAACTTGGACCTCTAAATTTTTTGTCTTGTAAATTTACACAACATGGCGTTCACGGTGTCAACTCAGGAAAAGCGGCTGCTCTTTTCTTTGGAAACCCCAGTGAAGAAGAATTCTGATTTTCTTCCTCTTGCAGTCATTCATCCTGAGCTGACACCATGAAAGCCATTATAACTGCAGGTCAGAAATTTACAAGACAGAAATTCCAAGTTCAAGTGAACGCAGCATTAGCCAAGTCAGCGTCAGAATGGAGTGGGTGTACACAGGCAACATATTATCATAAATGCAAAATAAAACTTGCTAGAAACCACAGTTTGCAACCATTTTTTGGGTGGAAAATTTCGAATTTCGATGCTTTGACTGTGCTTTGAGTTTTCTGTTTTCAAAAAGCACATTGGTATGTTTCTGATCACTAAAGTTAGTGTTGAGCTTGTGCTATGTGCAGTTATAAATGAGTATAAACATTTAAATACAGCCTCAGCTGAAATATACCAACACTCAGATCTTTACTAATAATCTAATCCTTTATGACTGCTATAGAATGCAATCTGAATAGCATTTGTGTTTGTTGATCCTGCTCATTATTGGCTGCATCTGACTGTGTAATCCTGTTTTGTTTTCAAACGCTGGCCTTTTAAACACAAGCTAGTTATTGAAGCTTGACAGTTGTGGCGGTCCATTTTTGTATCTCCAATTATTAAGAAATCAACAACCACATTCTTATAACGCCTTCACCCGAGGATACTATTTACAGCCAGCTTCACCCAACCTGCCCTTTTCTTTTCATCAGGAAACATCTTCGCAGAGCAAATCCCTACAAATGGACTGAAAGCGCCTGTTGTTGAAAAAGAACAGGCAGGAGGACTCTGCATTCACAGACCATCTGAATTCACTGTGAGAGGAAACTCAAAAAATGTGACCTATTGCTCAGAGATTAACTGAATGGTTTAAATGGATCAGGTATGAAAAAAGGACAATTCCAATAAAAAAAAAGTCCTCTCATAACAGATCCTAAAAGAGTCCCTACAGGTCTCAGCAGCCTGACAGACTTGAAAAAACACAATTTAAACAGCCAGATAGCTAAAGCCAGTCATATGCATCTTTCCTATAAGCATTTTTTGCACTACAAGTTGAGTGCATGCCATTCTCTTCTTGTTGCTGTGCCCCTACACTTGCCCTTATACATTTAACATGACATCTTTACATAGGTCTTTAAATACGTGCCTTGGTTTATTTATTTATAAGGCTGGGAGTCAAATAAATAAATTAAATCCAACGGAATAAAAAAAGAATAAAAAATAAAATGGCTTGTTTACATAGACTGAATAAGTTGTTAGGACAACTCTAGTTAAGGTCTTACACAGGTTAAACTGTTCATATAAATCCATGATACACTGCGTTTAAGTATCTCTGCTGCCATTAATATACTAATTAACAGGATATTCCTGTACACTTGTGGTGTCCCGCCAACAGCTATAACGGTCTGCCAGTGAAAAAAAAAAAAAAGATGAGAAGGAGCAGCCGCCAGCTTTCCTCTCCGTTTGACTGAGCAACAGCAAATTACTTCTCTAATACAGAGGAAATAACTGATGATCCAATAATAGTCTGTGAAATTTCCTTGATGCTCCTTACAAACAATGTTACAGGCCATTATACTTTTCATCAAAGGTACACTGTGTGAGTCAGAGTTTGTGCAGGCAGTGAAAACAATGAGATGCTCACATGCCACAGCAAGCTGTTTCATATCAGAGTAAACCAGGCATGTTCAAGTTTAACAAACCAAATACACATCAACCCAAAACCTTGTTACTCCAGTAAGCAGTGGAGGACGGAGATCTCTGTGCACGTAAACAACAAAGCCACGAAAATGATGTGCAAACACACCTCAAGCAGGTAGAAGTATCTGTTGAACTGAGCGCTTTTGGTGTCCTCCAGTCCTTTGAGTTGTCTGGTGATGAACATGAAGATGTCCTGAAATTTAGACGGAAAATAGTGAGCTTGACCAGAACTAACAGTGACAGCAACACAACAAAGTGAGCAATCTTGTATTCAAAATGGCTGCCGGCGTGACCTAGTGATGACTGTGTCGACCCCAGACACAATCAGGTGATACGTCAGTCTGACCATCAACAGTCATGTGCTAAACTTTATTTGAACACAACACCCGATCCCAACCTGCTCACAAATACCACAACTACCACCTAAGGATAGGTGGGAAAAAAATGCATGTACGTCTATTGATACAGCGTCATATCGCCATACTTCCACGATACAACATCAAAACATTAACGTTAAGAACTGATACTTCATTTGTCACATGAATAACATTTCCTTTGTTTTGTTAGCTAGAGTGACACCAAAGTGTATGGCTTCTGAAATCCTGTTGATGGTGAGTGATAAAAAAAATGCACCGTGACAGAGCGAAAATCGGAAATCTTTGGTCTTTTGTTTTGAGTTGCGGGAGCCGTGGCAGAGGGAGAGAAATCAAATAACGTCATCAGCTTTCAAGTCGAAAGTCTGGGCACATTTTGGATTTAACAGCAATGATGAGAACAAATCCAGCAATTCCACAAAAGGTTTTGAGTTAAAGTGATTCACTGCTTGGTTTTTATTTTGAGGTGTAATGGTGCTTTCACATGCATGTCAGAGGCTTGTACATCAAACATTACGAAGTATGAGCTTCTAATTGGATTGTTGTTCAAGTGCTCTGGGTGGAAAGTAACTAGCAACCTGAAAGCATCAAACACGGACAGCATAGAAATGATATTTTGTTTCCAGCAGTGGGCTTTATACAATCACAAAGACCAAATATCGGAAAGTTTCTTTCTTCTCGGCAGCAGAAATAAGATAAATACAATGACTGACATGCGCTTGAAGGCACAGCAATTTGAGCATTCGCATATGTTCAATTGTAACTGTCACTTGACATTTTTATTTCAGCTTAAAAAATTGTGATGCATCACAATACGTTTAATTGTAATACTTAATTACTTAATGTATCACAAAGCTCCCTGTATTGTGATATTATTGCGTCATGGCCCAATTACCATGATAATATTGTGAAGACTCAAGTGATTCCCATCCCTAATAACATCAGTTAAATGCCTTAAAATGTAAACTGTGAAAGTGACTTGGGAGCTGGGGATTTCTCCGAGCTGCTCTGGACTGCTGACCAAAGAAGTAGTTTCATCTGGCCTAATTAAATCATCACATCAGGTCCTCAAGTACCTTGAGTTTGTCTGGGGAGGTGTAGGGCGCCTCGGGGGCGTAGATCCTGAATATGTCTGCCAGACAGCAGGCCACCAGCAGACGCACGTCTTTGTCTGGATGTTTGAGGAAGAAATCTGAAGCCAGGTGGAGAGCCAGGTTCAGATACAGCTCCTTCTCCTCCTCTGAGTCCTGGTCCATGTCCATGAATGTTTTCACCACCATCTGGAACAGTGAGAGGGGGCGTCAGAGAGAGAAAGAGAGCGAGAGCGAAAGAGAGAAAGAGAGCAAGAGCGAAAGAGAGAAAGAGAGTGAGAGAGAGAAAGAGTGAGAGCAGGTATCAGAGTGGCTGGGATGGGTGAATAGCTGGATGAAAAGAGTGTGTGTGTGTGTGTGTGTGTGTGTGTGTGTACACACACACATAAATGTTTTTTTTATAGTGCGTGAGTGTGCCATAAATCTGAGGCTACGAGGCTTAAAATCCATCCATAATATTTCATTTGTTCAACTGCTCCATGCATGTTTACTGTTAAACTTGTGTAAGAAAGACTTTCCCTGGAAATACCATTATCAAATGAAATGTTTATTCAGACTGAAAGGCTATTAATGCACAACCACCATTTTAATAAAGTGTTCGATATGCTGATAGAAAATGTAAGAAAAAAAGTATTTGACAGAGTGCTTGGAAGACTACAAATGTCTTGATTTACATTTGTTAGTTTATTTCGGGCTTTAATTTATAGGTTTATAAATAGATAGATTTAGCATAGATTTAGAGACTTTACTTTAAGGCCGTGGTTCTCTACTGGTGGGTCGCAGTCCAAAAGTGGAGCGCAGGCCGATTCGAACCCTAACCCTCTGCAGCATTTAAGTTAGCTTCATAGAGAGAAGTTAGCGACACAACCAAACAAATATACGACAAACTATACACGTTTTACATATAATTTGTCGTATATTTGTTTGGTTAAACGGATTGTAAAAACGGATTGTAAAAACAACGGATTGTAAAAACATAAAGGCCTAACCAGGGACTGTAAAAATAGAAGACTTAAGCCACGGCTGGCCTGTGGTTCAAGAAATAGTTTCCTTTCAGCAAATAAAATACCCTAAATATTTACTGTCCTGCTACTGCTGCCTACAAAAACAGTTTTGGAGGTCTAAATTAATTCGCTGGCTGTTGCAATCACTTAATATTTCATTTTACCTCTTATTGCACTTTATTTATTTTGTATTTGAACAGTGCATGCCTAACTGTATTTGATTTGAGCCTTATATTGGCCCACTGCACTCCTGGCCTGGAAGGGGCCTCCCCCTCTCTGTGATCCTTCCCAAGATCTCTTCCTTTTTCCCCATTTTTGGCTTCTGGGGTTTTGCAGGAGTTTTTTTTTTTCTTACCCGCTATGAGGGTTCAGGTCAGAGGGTGTCGTTTTTGTTTCCTATAAACTCAAAGGGCCTGTAAAGCCCTTTGAGACTGTAACAGTGATTAAGGGCTGTAAATAAACTTGAATTTGCATCAAAGTGTTGTAGATTACTGCACTTTACATTTTACAAAATGAAACTGAATGGCCCTTAAGTTGCCTGCATGTGGATTGTGACTTAATGATGAAGGACAAATGCCGAGCCTGAGGCCAGACCGGTTGAGAAGCACTGCTTTAACAGATATTAGTTCTGTCATTAAACGTAGCCCACTTGCAGAGAAACAAAACAAAACAGTGAACGTGAGAACAGTAGGATTTGATTTGCAGTTTGTCAAAGTGAGTACTTGTGAGTGCATAGTAAAAGAACAGCGATATTATCATGACTCTAGCAAAGCGGACAAATCATAACAAGAAGTCTCCGGCATTTCCCGCCCCTAATCTGTACGACTGCGACTGCTGTGATCGCAGCAGACAGCGCTGCAGCATGAGAGCAGAACAGGACTGACCTTGAGCCTGCGGACCATCTCCTCTTTGGAGATCTTGTCGGAGATCTCCTTGACACCCGGAGGGTAGGTCACCTTCCCATCTGCGGCTCGAGCTTTAGAGTGAGCCATCCTCTTAGCTCTTTACTGCCTGAGGAGAGAAAGACACAATAACGTTATAAACTCAAAATAAGAGGGGGAGAAACAGAGAGAGAGGGGGAGGTGAAGAGAAAGAGGTACTACAAACCTCTTTGCAGAATTGTTCAACTTCAACTGAAAAGATAAAAAAATTACTACTGAATAAGTGCACCATCACCTGTTCTGAACCCACAAGCGAACCTTTTAAAGACTTCAAAGCTCTGAAACCAGCCTGCGATAGAGGAGCCTCTGAAATATTCAGTGAGGTATTCACAGCAAGGTAATGGCATTCTACAAGCTGAATCCAGGATGAGATTGCTGCATTTTGAGAGCGGAGAGGCCGGTTTCACTGCAAGCCGCCGCTGGCTTTGTGCTCCACATTTCATTACCACAGCCATGGCCTAACAGGGATTACACCCAATTCATGGTTAGGGCGTGTTTCCATGATGCCAAATGTGCTTTGACTTTCAATTTAACGTATTGCCCACGGCGAGGTCAGTTATGCTGCACTTTAAATTTTCACACTGCTTTTAAACTGGTCTCACCTCGCCATTGTTGTTTGGCCAGTGGCCATAAAAGATGCTAAAAAAGTAGAAATATTGCCCAGGAATATGACCTTTTGTGCTTTCTGCTCTCTTTCCCCTTCACTGTCAGACCAACTAAAGCACGGTTCATGGTTTGTGCAGAAAAAACGGAATCTGTGTGGTCAAAATTATGTAATTGTGGTTGAAATGACTAAGTGCATTGGTTGTATTTGAGAGTTGTATGTGAAGTCACACACCACCTGAAATTTGAATCAACAAAGATCTGGATGTGCCTACATTAGGACTGGCTGAACAAAAAGGAAATAAACCAGGTGCGGTGTTTCCTGTTGGAGAATTTGGTTTTCTGAATTTTCTTGAAGCACCATCAAAGTGCTGGTGTTTTCAGATTCATAATCATCACAAAATGTACAAGAGTAGCGCCTACTTTTCTGAAACAAAGGAATCAAAGCCATAAACGCTCTGCAGTTTATACAAAGCAGTCATGTGAGTGATATAGCTGTGCAAATTAAATCAAGAAATCTGTATCATGATTTTATTTTTCATCAATACTGCATTTATTCTCAAGGCCCTTGTATCAGTATGTATTGTAATGTATTGCACCTCATTTCCATATGATGTCATAGCATCTACATTTTAGTGCACTGTGTGAAGTGTACTGTGCTATTTCTTTTGTAATAAATTAGAATGGGAATTTTGAATTAAACTGTTTTGAGTCTGTCATCCAGTTTATCATTTAATATGTTGTATATTTTATTACTCTAGCCAGGTGGTGTGCAGTAGGGAATTTTAAGGTCTATTTATACATTAAGGTCTATTTATACATTATACATTGTTCTGTAGAGTATTGCAATGTATTGTGATACAAATTGTAAGTGACCCATGTACTGAGATATGTATTGTATTGGTCCTTGACAATACTCAGCCCTAATCAGTTGTATGTAGAGTGGGAAAACTAACACCCACCACTCATCAAATCTGACTGAGCATTAAGCAGCGGCCTGTCAACTGGATTGGTCCACCAGCAACGGTAGCGGGTGAGCAAAGTTTGCCAAAACTGAGCAGAATACATAAATACATAAATAACCAATCAGAAGACAATGTACAATGCTCCTGTATTGATGTTACTGCTCTACACTGTTTACATGCAATATGACATTTTTTCTTCATATGACTGCTCACGGGCTCCACACTGAGCAACATAGTTGAAAAACAAATCATTTTGACACGAAATCTTGTTACTAAGAAAAACAATAAATAGTTCTCCCCATTACCGCTCCCAGGCACCATACTTAGCAACATGGTAATGTTAGTAATAAATTATTTTGATATGAAATCTTGTTACCAAGGAAAACATAACAGGGCGGCCTCACCGCCCACTATGTCAGTTTGGCTTGTCTACCCTGAGGCTTGATAAGATGTCAAACTGGAAGCTGAATGAGGCAATGTGCTGTTGGACCAGCAGACACAAGAGAGGTGCTGCACTACAGTGAGCGAAGGAGGAAACACCAAGGCTAAAGATAAAAAGCGATGTTTCACAAAAAGAGGGGCAACATGACAAGCAATGCAAAGTTTTTAATAAATTTTAAGCCAATAAATTCTCTGTGCCCACACAAAGGAGTTACTCTTACACAGAAGCTGAGTTTTGTCATATTACCCATATTTTTCACTTTCAGTGTCCTATCACTGTCATCACACTTCAATAAATACATAAACTATGGTCTATAATGGGCAGCTCATATTTTTCAAATAAATAAATAATATTTATTCTTCACTGGCGATTTTAGTAAGTGGCTGGTAAAAAAGTGCAAGTGGCTGAAATTTAGGAGCCCACCGGGCCCACTGGCCAAATACCACGATATCGATACTGTGACAATATTGTAGGGATGACTAATTGGTGCTTTTAGAAGACATTTGCACACAGGAGATTTTTGATAAATAATTATTAGTAATGTGGATATGATGACCAAGCAGGTAGAGGCAAGCAGCTACAACAATCTGCAAAGTTCAGAAAGGTCCATACCTTTATTGTTATGCAGCCTTTAAAACCAGGAGAAGACAACACCTATGCCATATCACAATTTGTGATATACAAAATCCAACACAATATCTGCTTTCCTGTTACCATAGCAACATAATATCGATATGACACCCAGTCCTAAATCACA
>OMKZ01033735.1:0-15433 GCA_900302535.1 Neoniphon sammara | reverse complement strand
TATTTTTTTTTTTCCTTTCTGTTTCAATGAGCGTATGACATCAGAAGATCTATATTAATATATTGTAGTTAGCTTGAATTGTGTGATTGCATTCTATTTATTTTTTTATCGTTTGGTTGGTCTGTGCTGGAGGATTGGCAGCATGTGTCAGCAAATCATTACGATTTGCGTTTAACCTTTTCAATTATATTTAAGTAATTCCATCTTGATTATATAACCATTTGAAGAAAAAATACACAAGCTCTGACATGGAGTAGAGTCCAGTTAAGCCGTTATGATAAAGATTGTGCAGTAAAATGTCATTTATTTTGGATTGGGAAATTGAAGCACAATTAAATACTGTGTGTCAACTGCAGAGCACAAAATAACATGTGCCACCCCTACTCAGTTTTGTTCAGCATCTGGGTCATTTGTAATTTATAGTTGATCTGTGTATAGCAGGCTTGTTGAAGAAATTGCCTGCTTACTTGATTGATGGGACATTCTGTTTCAGTAAGACACAATGTTGTGTTATCCTTGAATGCCCTTTTCTGTTCTGTGGAGTCACAGAGAGTGAAACTCCATGTTTCTCTAACCACCAGCAGACCACTGACACATGCTGAATGAAAACTGAAATGGGTCGTAGTTACTCTCCACAGTGACACACACCTTTTGCTCTCAGTCGAAGTGAATATTGTCGCAATACTATGGAGCTGCGTGCTGTGCTTTTACAATGTGCTCAGATTCTGAAGAGTCCTTGCTAAGGAGATTGCTTCTAGCTAGCTACTTCTAGGAAGATCAAATTTACATGCATGTGTGTGCAGTCAGACATATGAGTTATTCTTTTATAACTGACTGCACAATTTGAAATGAAGCAAGAATGTTAAAATGACACACAGCAGTAGCACAATGCATGCATGGCTGGAGCCTTGACCGAGGTTCAAGTTAACAGGACTCTACTGTTTTTTCCAAATGTAAATACCATATGGCTCCTATTCATATAGTATAATCTTAATGTAGATTTTTGCCAGGTTATAAAGGTGGGGGATAAAGGTGAAGAATAGTACTATGTGTATAAAAGTGCTTTTCATAATTACCCAAAAGATAAAAAGAAATGTGCCACAAACTGCACTGATTTGATTTCCATCTATTTTGCCCTTATCATTCACAGATTATTTGTGACATACAATAGAGGGTGGATTATTGTCAACAGAGTGTACTGACATGCAACCACGACCAGTGTCGTGCAGGATTGCTGCACACTCTTGGGTGTTCATTTATTCATCACCTCTGTATTTTTTTTAAGTCACTTAACCATGTTATGTCCAAAGTATTGACTGTGACTGGTTCAACCTTGAGCATTTCCTAGACGCACCCTTGGTTTCGAGTATATAAGACTGATCAGATTAACAAGCCCCTATGATTAGGCTTTATTAGCCTTGCTGAATGACATAAGATCTCAGACCATGCCTTTATCTCGCTATTGAAGACTGTTCATAGCGTAGCGATATTAATTCAGAGCTGTTTGGCCCATGTGAGATGTGGACCGAAGTGAGAGGTTTCATTTGGGCTATAAGAAGCTGTCATTGTAACTTTTTCTTTTATCTTTACCATTAAATATTTATGGGGGAAAAAAGTTTGTGGAAAAGTTGCAAGGAATGGACAGAGAATGCACTTTCTAGACAAGCCCAACACAGAAAGCGTTAGATGTGAATGACTTCTTCCCTTCTGTCTGCAGGATGTCACATTCGTCCGGCCTGGAATTAGTTCAGTCTCCCGTAATCGAAGAATTAGCCTTTATCACGATTCTCATTAAAGAAAGTTTTAGCGATGAGAAACTCTTCAGTGGCTTAGTGACTTAGCATTCAAACATCAAGACTGTCATTATGCGGGATAAGCCAGTCATCTAAAGCCCCTGCAGCTTCAGAGAGCCAGAGAAAAACATTGGACCTTGTTGGTTGTCATTTTAATTGCTTGCTCTCTCTCTGCTCTAGTGGATGATTGAAATTGAAGAGAAGCTGATGGGGATTGTTGTGTGATGATAATGTGAAAGGAGAATAATTGTCATACTTAGGGATAATTGTGGATTGAACAGCTTTCCAGTTTGCTGTTACTAAGGTGTGTTATGTTTTTAGGATAGGCAGTTACATATGCATAGTAAGTTCAGCCTTACCTGCTGGTTTGACTATACAAAAAGTTGCCCCCTACGAAGTCCTGTTCATTTTCCTTCACAAATCAAAAGGCAAAATAACTATGCTCTCCTAGTTTCTAACTTGATGTATAAATGGGAATGAATACGTTTTTACAAGGGGAGGCAGTCCTAATTAATTCGCCAGCCTTGTCCTTTTAGAGTGGGGGAAAATGGTATCTCATACTTGGGCTGATTGTTAGATATTTGTACCTTGCTGTCATTATAGTTTACACCTGCCATTTTCTATTGACTGCTCATATCACCCCCAAATTTTCTTTTTTTTTTTTTCTTAATGTGAGCGGTTTGAATGTAAACCACCACAGTTCATACAGTCTAGAACCACAGTTTCATCAAGTCATTTATCAAGCTATACTTTTTTGAGCAGAGAATGGAAGCCCAATCTGCTTATATGTGATCTGAGACAGTCGAATCACAGCATTAGTTTTGAGTGTTTGTGGTGAAAGACCTGGCACCAGCAATTCAGGCAGCCATACCTAGATATTCTAGATAGTATAAATGCATATACTTATATCTTAATTCTTCCTTTAAATCAGTTGCTTTGATGGAATTTTGATGTCCTCAACCCGGTCTTTAGCACAACTTTACATAATCATTGTCTTCGTCAAGCAAGGCATTTCATCAGTAGTAATGAAAACCAGCCAATGATAATGAATCTTGTTAAAATTCTGTCACAAGCGTAACTGGGTGTCCATGAAAGACAATGAGGGTAACTTGGTTGATTCTATCTTTGAAGAATAGCTTGAGGGACATAAAATGAATTCTACAATATTCATACAGTTATAGTTCTGTCCCGCAGAAAGTCCATTGGCACTCCAGTCCCCCAGAAACACCACCAGATATCTTTTATTTTGTTTTTCTTTAAAAATTTAGGATTGTATGATGTGTAAGAGTAAGTATAAAACAATAAAATCACAAAGTTTATTTTAAATTATACTTGTCTTTTGTATTTATTTTGCAAATATAGACAATGAAAGGCTTCAGGTCACTCAATTAGTCTTCTGGTTATTAAATGTTGATTTATTCTATGAAAAAAAATTATATCCAAGTTATGTATACCGTATATTCATTATATACAGTTGTGAGCCCTCGCACTATTGCTTCTTTGCAACTGCAGTCCATTTACACACTGTAGTCCCTACTGCTTTGTACTTAGGTACTTTTTCAGACTCAGCAAAACAGTAGGGACAAATGGCACTGCACAATGTCACCAAATGTTCAGCTGAAATGTATGCTGGCTGTCACAGGAATTTACCATGTGGGCCACTTTACCCATAGAGTTAAACACACCTATCCTGAGTCAATCACATGCAGCTCTTTTGTCCTAGTACTCATCCTTTTGTCACTAATGGTTGTCAGGGTCATGATGATTCATTACCCTGCCTGAAAAAATTGCATGGGTATTGTTTATTGACAGTTGGTTGTAGAAAAGGACTAGCATGAGTCACTGCAAGTGCATTCACCAGTGTTAAGGCAAATGCTTACTCCTGTTCATGTTAAATCCACTGGATAGTGGATAAATAAATACTGATCATGTAAAGGGTTTAAGCACACTGGCTGACGGATCAACATGTGACTAATCAGTAGCCTATTTCATGCTGGAGAGTCTGGCTCGCTGACACAGCAGCAGTAGCCCATCCACTACACTGAGAAGTGAGCATCTGCAAGATCAATATACCTGGGCTCAGCCTGCCTCCTGCCTGCCAATGCTGTAAAACAAATCAAAGCAAGATCACTGAATTGTATCGGCTAGATTTAAATCAAGTGTCGGTGGGATAGCTTGCACAAAGCTCTGAATAATTTCAGCCGGTGTCTTGTTTTACACCTTATGCTCATTTTGTCAGGATCTTCTAGGTTTAGGATCAACCACTTTATTTGCTAAATCAGTGTATTTCATTTTTAAAAACGTGGTATAATAATTAGGCTACACCTAAAGCGTGCTGACCTATTTCTTATGGCTATGAACAGACTGTCTTTACTGGCTGACATTTGCATTTTCTGGGTAATAGGTAGCCTCAAGGTGGTTCCTGAGCCAGCAATGTCCTTTCCTGAGCAGCTCACTACAGGAAATTTCTACTCTCCACAGTTACTGCTTGGTTGAGTGCTGGGGGTCTGTCTTCCTGTTTGGTAGACTGTTTATTACAGTTTTACTCAGGTAGTCTACCTACACTGATAAATGAAACATAGCCGTCATGATGACAGTTAACCGGGCAACTTCTGGTCTGATAAAGCGTGAAAAACAAAGTAATGTCGGTGATTCGTGTGTGCTTATGTCATAAAAGATAAACTGTAGTCGCACGTTTTCCCTCAAATTTGTGAATGAACAGTTAAGTTCAAATTTGTCATCTTTTGCAACACTGTCACCCATAGTTGTCCCTGCGATAACAAGTTTCCCTTAATTGTCCAATGGAAACTCCCTACGTCATATCCTGTCAACTGTCACTTCCGGATGCGGTGAAACGGGAGAAGGGGGAAAATACCGCACGTAAATGGATTAATTTAAATGACAGTCGCTATCCATAAAGTCCGCGGAAACGTCAGTGCCGTGCAGTATGGATTTGGCTATTCAAATTCACGTTTTTGAAACTGTTTCTTGATTCTGTTGTACGTCGTTGTCCGCGAATCAGCAGCGTTGTTTTTATTGAGCAACCGTGTTTCTGTCTTTTTGCTAGCTTAAGCCAGTGTAGTTAATGTTACCGTAACGTTAGCTCGTAAACGCAGACTGAACTACCTCCCCGGTCAAAAAATATTACTTTTGAATTAACGTTACTTTCATTATATCAGTCATCTTTACAGTTGGCTACACTGACGACCTTGTTTAACTGTAATTGAAAAGTGCTCAGAGTTTGTTTTGGTCGGTTCCTTTTTTATTTCAGGATTGTACTGGGCAGCGACACTGTCAACATTGCTAAAAAAACAGAGGGAACATATCCAGACCTCTTCAAGAAGCAGTTTGGAAGAACATTAAATCATGTCTGAATTCCCTCGCTGAAGTGAGAAAATGGATTTGAAGTGGACTTCAGAAACAGCTCAGAAAACAATCCACTTACTTTGTAAATAACACTCAGCTGTCAGCCAGTAGGCTTCACTTTTAGCCTACTTTTTCCTCTTTCTGCTGACAGGACACTTAACTAAGAACACCCTGGGTTTTTATGTGGCTAACTTTGAAGTGGAAGAAGTGCTCTTTGTTCTATTTTTATTTTAAAGTAACCTATTTTTGCCCTGAATAAGCTCTTCAACTCAACAGGTAGGTCTACTGTTGTTTTTCTTTTGCGCTGATGTCTTGAGTGATGTTGTGTAGCTAATGCAGTTAATCATTGTCTCAATCGATCATGATTTCTATCCATCCATCCATCAATTTTCCATATCCAGTTATTTTTAATCTGGTTTATGGGGGTCTGGAGCCTATCCCAGCATGAATTGGGCAGTCAGTGGTGATTTTTATATGCCAATTCGTAATTTGTTGTCCTTTAATTTGAATATTTCCATCCTCTGTTGTCACACTAAGACACAGAGTGCCTTGTACATCACATTGTCATGAGTATGGCATTGTTTTAATGTTGGGATCAATGTAGAGTCATTAGCACAGTGATCCTCTTGTCCTCTTCTTCCACAGTGAAGGATGAATGGCCTCTCTCTCAGTGAGCTCTGCTGCCTCTTCTGCTGCCCTCCCTGTCCCAGCCGCATTGCAGCCAAACTTGCCTTCCTGCCCCCGGAGCCCACTTATGCCCTGTTGCCAGACCTGGAGGCAGGCACTGCTGCTCCAGGGGCAACGGGAACATCAGGCCTGCGTGCACGGAGTGGGGCAGCGGTGTCGGGTAGTGGGGGGACTGGTGCTGTGGAGGGGAGGTGGAAGCTCCACCTGACAGAGCGAGCAGAGTTTCAGTACTCCCAGAGAGAGCTAGACACCACAGAGGTGTTCCTCACTCGTTCCAGCCGAGGGAACAGAATCAGCTGCATGTACATTCGCTGTGCCCCTAACGCCAGGTGGGTCACTTGGAAGGTTTGCCTGTCTTTGAAGTGAATGTTGGATTTATTGACATACACTAATAAACTGACTGCTCTGTGCATTTTAGACTACAAAATGCTTACCCTTTCCTATTTCTCCTTTATGTCAATGCGTCACATTTCCTTAGAAACTTCCCCGCACCCTCCTCTCTCGTCTCTTCTGCATTCTGTCTATTTTCTGCTCAGTTCCCAGGTCTACTTCCTGGACTTGTCTCCCTGTTGAATCAGCTGTCTCAAGTTGTACTCTTCCTGCTTTTTCATGGATCGTTGTCATCTATTTTGAGCATCTCTTTCCTTTTACAAAACCCACTCTCATTTCTGTCATTTTTTGTTATAGGTTTGTGCCAGTGAGTTTGCAAGAATTAGTACTTAGACATGTTACGAGGTTATGCATAGAGAGGAAAAATTTGGACTCAGTTTGGTCTTTATCCTGCTAGACTGTGCCGCTGCTGATTAATTTACCAAATCAATTAAAAAGAAATGGACAGGCTTGTGTTACAGTCTGTCTATCTTGTGTTCATGTCTATATTGTATTACATAGGAATGATTCTAAACCAGGCCTGATATGGCAGTCATTGTTATGCCACACTGTTATGCCACACACAAAGCCCAAGAGCAAAACCGTCGCCTTATATGAGTTCAAAAACAAAACCACAGAGGCAGGAACTCAAACAATCTCTGTGCAGAAAAAGTATCAGATTGCTCTGCAGAGAACAACATGCATTCATAAATAAAAGGCAAGGGCTATAATACCCAGGGTTTATAGTGGATACTCTGCTACTCAGGGGTATACAAAATGTCTAGAAATAAGAGACATTTGACATGGCGTGATCTTAGCAAAGTGATCTTAGCAGCTCCAGTTAGAGACTTGTAAGCAATTAGATTCAGCGGTAGTTACTAGGTCTGACTCATGGACACAATACATGTCTTGAATTCACTTGTGTTTATCCTCAGTTTTTAACATGGCCACAGTTTAAAGTCGCGGTTAATCCCATCTGTTACACCTTATTATTCGGCTTCAGTTCAAGTCTATTAGAATTTCCAGCATTCACATACATCATATGGCATTTGTACTCAAACAAATCCTTAAGCAAATATGCTGAGTTTCTCTAAAGTGATCCTGTCTAGTCAACTTGGATAAAATTGTCAGATGTATAGCTAAAATATTTTGTGTGCACATAGATGTTTATTAATGGGTGTGGACCAAAGATACCTATTACATACCATGACTACAACAAAATGATCTCTGTAAACAAATGGAAGGATACAACTTAGTAACGTAGGTAAATACATAATGTATATCGCGGCAATGAATAATGAATGGTATAAGCACAAAAAATTACAAAATACACCAATGAAAATCCCGTGTACTGTATTACCACCTATGTAACTGAAGTTGTCAATCTTTGACTTTGTGTGTAACGCTGTATTTGTTAGCCCATGTGTGCTAACACCATTCCTCTGTTTGTCTGTCCTCTCAGATTTACAGTGCTTTTCTCTCATGGTAATGCGGTCGACCTGGGCCAGATGAGCAGCTTCTACATCGGCCTCGGGAGTCGCATCAACTGCAACATTTTTTCATACGACTACTCAGGCTACGGCGTTAGCACTGGCAAGCCGTCTGAGAAGAACCTCTACGCCGACATCGATGCTGCTTGGCATGCCCTGCGCACACGGTAGGCTGTGATATAATTGGCCTATTTGAGAGATCATTTATGATACAGATGTCGTGATTGGAGATATGTTGAGTGTGGTTACTGACATTATGATGTAAGGGCAGTATCTGTCATGCATTACTTGTGAATTGAGAAGAAGCAAGAAGGCACAAAAAATGAGGCATTCTGTTTTGAGAAAGAAACAGGTGGTGGTGGAGAGGAGGGCAAAGTGGAAAAAGATATTAAGGGGTAAAGAAAGGTGGCAAAGGGAGGGACAGAGATAGAAACGGGAAGGATAGAGTACAGTGGAGCGCTGACGAATGCCGTGAGAAAGAAAGAGTGAGATGCATGGATGGAGAGAAGGGAGGCAGGAGGTAAATGTCTCTCAAGGACGTGGCGGTGTGATAAAGTGTCTCATTAGTGCAAAAGCAGAGTTGCCTCATTGCAGCTGTTGCCCTTGGGAAGACATGACACTACAGAGCATTAACTGAGGTTTATCAGAGGTGAATTTTAGCTTGTGTGTAGCTGTCATTCAAATATTTCCAGCATATCTGCTGGAAATAGTTTTTTGTTTTTGATGAATGTTCTCAATATCCTCCCCCACAAGATGCATCTATTCTTGAAGAAATCACCACTAAATGCTTTCCTCAAAAGATGAAATGGAAAGTATTGGTTCTCAAAGAGAGGAATGGGTTGAACTTGACTCTTGATCAAACTGAATAGATATTATATTGGGTTGCCTCTTGTTTTTATCAGCACTGTACTCAGCACACAACACGGAACTACTTTGCTTAGCAAATATTATAAGGTCATCTCTCTCTTTGCCAATGCTGTTGCTTGTTTTAACCAGGTATGGCATTAGCCCAGAGAATATTATCCTGTATGGACAGAGCATTGGCACAGTACCCACTGTAGACCTGGCGTCACGATATGAGTGTGCTGCTGTGGTCCTTCACTCCCCTCTCACCTCTGGCATGAGAGTGGCTTTCCCCGACACAAAGAAAACCTACTGCTTTGACGCCTTCCCCAAGTGAGTGTCCGACTGGTGGCTGCCAGTTCCCTTTCTCTGCTTCTGTCTCTTTGCATCTCTCTCAACCGCTCTCTCTCTCTTCCTCATGTAGAAAGATGTTTGACACTCTCCCAGATTTCACTGTTAAAAACAAATTAATGGAATAATTTAGCGTTGTTTTAGCTTGTTATATAAAACTGAAAATTGGATTGTAATCAAGATGATTTTTCACAACTTTCGGCTGGATTTGGTCACAACAACCAAACCTGTGCAAAAGAAATCTTTATAAATGAGGCATTCTCTCTCTCTCCCTGTCATGTATACATGATACACACATTTACAGTGCATTACGCAGACTGTTTGGCTGCCTCTTGGCATTTCCACATAATTACAGACGTTCCAACAGAAGAGGATAATTGCAATGTACATTTGTGAAAGCATTTCTTATCCAAGACAAACATCTCTGCTGTCAGCGCAGCTTTTGTTCATTGGGATGACTTTTCAGTGTTTTAGTTGTAGTTTCTATATCTTTCTTTAGTCAGTCTGTGGCATTATGTTCAGCTGCACAGAAGCACCTCTAAATCAGAAGAGTGTCACATTCTGTACAGACTTGATTTTCCCCATTCACTTAATGTTAATGTCAAATATAATTACCGTCATTAAATCACACCAGTGATTACCAGGCTTTCTTATAGAAGTGGTCCTATTATTGTTTAATTAATGCAAAGTTTCAGAGCAGATTCGTGCTATTTGAAGTCTGGCTCTTTATCAAAAGGATTAAATATTGTCAAAATGTGTTAGGTCACATTTATTCATGTATTCCAGTTACTATCAGCACGCTTGCCTCTAACATGAAGTAGTAGTATTACAATATGGGTAGCTGGTTGTAAGCTCCACTATTTTTAGCACTTTACTTAGACACTTGGCAGAAATTATATGTTTAGTCCTTTACATACAATTATAACCTCCTGTCTGAGATTTTAAAGCATATTTTTTTTGTGAACAGTTGTAATTAAGGTGTCCTCTGTAATCTGTTACTGTTTCTTTGTAAATCCTGGCTGCAAAAAAAATCCACTGGTGGTACAATAAAGAGTGATACTATCATTAGCAAGGCACCATCTTTCTCGTACTTCTTGTTGCTTTAGTCTCAGTTGCACACTTTGGCAAAGTGCGTGGCAGTCAATGCCAGCCTGAACGCAGAGTCTAGTCCCAGACGGTACCAGTGGGTGAGGAGAGGAGGTGGTAGGGACGAGGGAATGCCTCACTGTGTGTAGTGAGCTGTGAGAAAGCCTCCAGTGTTCTCCTGCTCTGCTCAGAGTGGGCGCTGCGTGCCAGCCTACTGTCCAGCTGGCTTCCCTCATATCTCTGTCTGTCATTCTCTGTTTCTCTCTCTCCACTGAAGCAGTCATTTTCTGTTTTTCTACAAATAGGCCTGTATTCAATGTACTTGCTAGGGACTTGGGATGGCTGATAATTTTAAGAGTAACCATTCGTGTGGTTTGCTTTACTTTAATGCCCACAATATTTTTCTAAGAATAGGTGTGATTTTTTTTTCCTTCCTTCCAAGAAGTTCCAATGCTCGCTTTTGTTCTGTCACCAAAGCATGTAGGGCAGAAAACTGTAGTGATCTTTGTCCTCTGCTTTCAGTGTTGTTGAAAGGGGATATGGAGGATAAACTTGCTTAAAAATTTTACCGCTGTTAAACCGCCCTTCTTAGTTCTCTCTCTCTCTCTGGCAAGAGAGATTTTTTTTATTTCATTGGGACTGATCTGTATTACAGCTGAAACGTTCAGTCTGTTAATCAGTCAGTCAACAGAAAATGACAGTTTTGATAATCAAATCGTTTTAGCCATTTATCAAGTAAAAATCCCAAATATTTTCTGATGACAGCTTCTCTAGGATCACTAAAATTATTAGATTTGCTTACCTTTCTACATACATATAAAACTTAAACTGGGAATTTTTAAAATGTATTTATTTATTTATTTTTGCCTGCTGTCAGACTAAGTAAGCAATTTGAAGACATCACTCTGGGCTCTGCTAATTATTACTTTGACAATATAAACTGAATGATAAATTTTAAAAAATGATTAATCAGTAATGGAAATAATTATTAGTTTCAGCCCTAATTTCGGTAAACAAACAATAGATGGGTGGATAAGGCTGCATTGTGATCTCTTCCTCTTTATGCCCCGTCTTTCCCTCCCAGCATTGAAAAGGTGTCCAAAATCACGTCTCCAGTCCTGATCATCCACGGTACGGAGGACGAGGTGATCGACTTCTCCCATGGCCTGGCCCTGTTCGAGCGCTGCCCCAAGGCCGTGGAGCCTCTGTGGGTGGAAGGGGCGGGACACAACGACATCGAACTGTACAGCCAGTATCTGGAGCGCCTGCGCCGCTTCATAGGACAGGAGCTGGCAGCACAGCACGCCTGACCGTCACACCTCACCACGAGCATCACCACTAGCTAACGTCATCCTTATCATCTCTCCTGGCCCATGTTAAGCTACACTTCTCTTCGTCTAAGATGGGAATGACTCCAAGCACAGTCCTCTTCAGGCCCACCACTGCAGTTAAGTTTCCATATTGTCTTCGGTCGCCCCTACATCACAGCTCTGTCCCTGTTTTGGACTGGGAATGGCTCTGTTGAAGAAGGACACAAGGTTCAGAACACTCTCAAAAGAAATGGACCTCTGCCTTCTTTATTTTAGTGGCATATAATCATGTTTTTTTTTTCCTCTTATGTGTGACACCAGTAGGTCATGGCTGTCATGGATATGGAGACCCCTTTCACTCAGCATTGGGAACAGTGCAAGAACACTAGCATTACCCAGGCCTTGGTTTTCTACCTCTAGCCTGTTTTTATGTCCTTTTGCCTCTAAATCTGTCCATCAGAAGGCCCTCTTGCTTTTTTTTCCAGTCCATTTTTCTGGGCGATTCTGTCAGTTAAGGAAGAGAGTGAACACTCTTCACCTCAGATACTCGTAAGGATACTTCTTCTCATATTCAAGCTTTTGACAAGTAACAAAGATAAAATATTCTCATTTTAACGATTGAATGTTAGTTTCACATTCTGATTGGACTGCATTAACCAGAATTCATCCCCACACTGCAACAGTTTAACATATAAGCAGATATTTTTTTTTCAGTACTGCACTATTGTTCCTTCTTTTGTTTACAGAGAATGAGTTTTAACAGCTCCATCAAAGAGCACAATAATGAGCTGTTCGGAGGCACTGATATTTTGGCATTTGAAATTGAATTGGTGGATGATGTTTGGCATTTTGTCATCCAACATGATAACATTGTTATTCAGCCACAGTATTGTGCCCTGCTGTCAGGTAAAACTGGGCTGTGGCTGGCAGCACAGAGGCTGCGTGTGATTGCAGAATTTCTCTGTTTCAGTCTGTTCAGTCTCTCACCTTTCTGGTTTACAATCTTTACAACTGCTTGTAATATTCGTCCACGTCTATGCATCATTCTCTGCATTGACCAAGAACACACATGCATAGATGATTTTCAAGCTTCATTTGAATCTAAAAATCGATCAGAGCAAGAAGTTCGACATGACTATGAAGTATTTTTACTTGTTTTGGACATATCGTGACATAGATAGCTTCTTTATAACACTTTAAAATCAGGTTGGATGTTGATTTTGCTACAGCAGTGAGTACCAGAGTGATGTATTGTGGAGTACCTTTATAGCTGCAGTCTGATCTGTGACAGTTGAAAACTCTACCATGTTGCATTGCACTCTTTATTGCTCTTTTTGCTCTGATAATTTGGGGGAATATCACTTTAATCACTATAATTTGTCCTCTTTTGCTGTAGATACAGGCTATGGTTTCTGTTACAATATTGTGATCAATATATGAAGTGAACTGATACAAAGCTATGCCACTGGGCTGCCCTGCTTGTTTTATTTTGGGTCGGCAGACAAGATAAATCCTCAGCCGTTTCTTTTTATTGCACGTTTCAGACACACTCTGCCATTTCTGACTAACCACCATCCCCAAAATCCCCGACCTCTCTGACTATTCCTAGTTGTCAGTTGATGAAAAACACACTGCTCTGCCAACCAGACATGAGGAGCAGTGAAGTTGAGACTGAAGAGGAGTTGGGATTTTCAGACTTACTTGTATATATGAACCAAAGTCTAACAATTTTTTAGTGTTTCACCCAGTGTACCTGCTGTTTATATTGGTATCTTCAGAACCAAAGACAAAAAAATGTTAAAATTTAAGTCCTTTGATTGACTTTTATTTATCCATCTATCTCTGGTGTCTTTCCACTATATATTTGAATACAAAATACATACATTTGTCAGATTGCTCCCAAAATACACTTTGAGACCAGTCCGGCAAATAAATATTTTACATATGCTTTCACATATGCAGGAACAGAGTTTGAATAGCCTAAATAAACCAGTTTGTGGGCTTTAATTTTCTCAAAGCTGATTATAAGGGACTATACAGAGACTTGATTGTGTTTATCCCCTATTTTGATGCCTATTTGTGAGGGAATATAAGCAATACAGTAAAGTAGTGTGTTGAGTTATGCTGAGAGAAACTTCTGTGTGGGAGGACAAAGAACTGTGACAGAGACGCTTCAAGCAGACACATGAAAAGCTTTTGTTTAAGAGAAAATGTCTTTTACTATTCAAATGTATGGATCTCTGTGGGTTTTCTTTTGTGGTCAGGTTTGGGGTAACCTGGCTGTGGATGGGTTTTTTGTGTGTTGGCATATCTTGTTATCTTTTGTTTATTATTTACTTATTTTTAGTATTAAAGATATTGTCTTTTTCCAAGAATTTATAGAGAGAATAGAAGGTAACTAGGACATAATCACGAATTGATAATAAATATGGCTCTCTCTCTCTCTCTTTTTAAAGGTCTTTTCTCCACCTAACTATGTTTATTTGTGCTCTCTGCCAAAGAACTGCTTGTTCTCAAGGAGTCAAGGTTAAGTGGTTCCCATTCAGTCCCCGATTTTCCACTCAACACAGTTCTGGCGCCCAATGAATACAGATCTGCCATTAGTGAACAGTCTGGCCTGACAGGGCTGTATTAGGTAGATCCTAATGGCGAGTGGGTGAGCATGAGAAAGGGTCGGGCTGCTAATTGGCCGATGGGTGTCCAAAGAATTGAATGAGTCTTTGATTGGCTAGTGGTGGCCCTTTTTTCTTTTGAGTCGGGGTGAGAGGGCAACAGATGGGCCTGGTTATTATCTGTGCCAGGAAAGGTTCAAATGATCTGCTTTAATTATGCCAGTACAAGGCCTTCAGTCTGTCCCAACCTCCCCTCTCTGTCTGTCTGCCCCATGTAGAGTTGTAGGGAAACACGGACAGATGGATCTTAAGCTCTACTCACCCTCCCCCCCACACACACACACACATACACAGACACATCTCCCATCTCTTTGTCAATGGACTACATAAACAGTCTGGTGCCCCACTCAAATGCTCTTAGGGATTAAAGCAGAAGCAACCCGCCGACGCAAGGCAAAGTTAGTGCAGCCTGACACTCTGCACCAAACAACCACCAGCCCTCCATGCACAAATGCACCATCTCTAACACAGCAAAAAGAAAAACAAAATACATCTTGGTCTGTGTCAAAGCGCTGTGAGTACATTGGGTCTTGGCAACAGTAGCCAAAAAGAAGATGAAGTCAAGCTTTTTCTGAATTTGATAACTGCAGGGGGTGAAGTGTCTCACTTGGAGAGACCACTATAATCCTTATCAGCAACACAGTGAAGGTATAAAGTGGCCAGAGGAGGAATGTATTACTCCGCAGCAGAGCAAATGTAAGTCACCAATCTCTCAATCCCAAAGGCCTGTCTCTATCAGATGCCTATATAGATGATAAAGTCTGGTTTAGCGTACAGAATACACGTGGATGAGGAAATATGATGATGGGGAAGGAAAGCAACGTGCTGACTTGCAGTAACGTTTGGGTTGGAGCCTGGCTGGATGTCGTCACTGCGCGTCCACCGGGGGCGTGCATTTATTTTCACCCGTTTCCACGACACAATGACCCGAACGCGACATGAGGCTGGAGATAGGACAAATGTCAGTATGTAAGTGTTTTCTTTTCCTGTAAAACCATTTAAATTTGGGTTGTTAAAAGCAAAGCATATCCATCGCGAAAAAAATATACTGAGCCATCTGTTTGCCTGCGGGATGGCAACATTTGCGCACACGGACTACTTCGCCGCAGAGTGTTTGGTGTCCATTTCCACAGGACCCGTGTTTCATTGTCCTGCACCCGGGATCCCTAATCTAGCAGGGGCCTCACAGAGCCTTTCCCATGCCACGGTGGAGGATAGGCAGGTTTTGGACATGCTGAAAGAGGGGATGTTTGGATCAGTGTCCGCTGGCAGTAGTAGTAACCCAGGAGACGGAGACAGCAGTTCATGTTGGGAAAGTGCTTATTCCACTCTATCAGACGCCACCTGCTCAGTGCCCTCCGTGCCTGCCAACACAGAGAGTCAGACCTCCCCAGCTGTGAAAAGGCACTGCTGCACGTACAGGGACTGTAACAGGACATATGGGAAATCCTCTCACCTGAAGGCGC
>OMKZ01033731.1:0-16187 GCA_900302535.1 Neoniphon sammara | reverse complement strand
CCTCCAGAGGGCTCAACAGTAAGTTCTGGCATCCCAGAGCCACCCGCCTCCACATCAGCTCTCAACGCCGATCAGACCTCACTGAATTCTGCTGTTGTTGTTCTGAAAAACATGTTACTGTTAAGACACCTTTTACATTGCAGAGATCCACGAAAACCTGCAAGTGCTAAAAACTTAGGGAGATAATTTTTTAAGTTAGCAGCTAATTTTATTGCATTACATTTACATTTATTGCATAACACATTGTTTTAACCTCTTTTAGTCTCAAACAGAATCCCATGTATTTGGAAACCTGCTTACATATTTTTTATTTCAATCCTTGGACAATGAACAGTGCTGCGCGGCTTTTTATTTTTTATTTTTTTCTAATCAATTTATGCGAGGTATTTGATACAATGAATCATGCAATCTCAAAGGAAGGTTTCTCATATTTGATATTGTTCAGTCTCAGCTGTGTAATCCTACGCTTGTTTTAAATTCGGAAAACACGAAGATGCTGCTTTCAAATGTGAGGAACAATAAACCCTCTCACAAATTGCAAATATGAAAGGAAAGCAGATTTATGTGGTGTCCTTTTTCAAATATTTTGCTGCTTTAATTGATGGTTAATTATTTTCAGTTGATTTGATTATGTAAAGTGTTTGTTTTATATGAATACATGAGTTCAGTCCCTTCAAATATTGCATGCAGTTTATTTATTTATTTATTTTTTAGATTACAAATTGCAAATCCCTAACTCATCATTTCATCTTGTATTCAAGGACTGATTGAGCATCTCTGTTCACTGAATTAGTTACTGGTCACCCTTTATTTATAAAGTAAATGGAAAATTTCCTTTCAACTCATGTGTGTTAGTAGCAAGTTTAGAAGCAAACAGGAAGGCAGCAGACAAAACCTGCAGTACTGGCTGGATGCATGGATCAGGGTCAGCAGTGTGGTAGAGAATGAGTGGAGAGCAGGGCTTCAATACTGGGCTGACTGGCAATGAGTGGCACCTGTGTTCACATGCAGACTGACTACCTCTGGCCTACTAATTAAGGCACAGAGAGAGAGAGGGAGAACCAAGAGACAGGTAGAGCAGGAGGGAGAGAGAGAGAAACAGAGAAAAAACAAAATGGCTGAATAGATAATTTTTTAGTTAGAAATTTAGATAATCTACATTGCAGTCTCACAGTGAGGTCACAGGAGGCCACTGATTAAGAGAAGAAGTCATACCTAAAGTAGTTTGAAAATGGCACAGATGATATTTGAACTGGCAACCTTTTGGTTCAGAGGGAACTGACTAACCCACTGAGCTAATGCTGGCTTTCTGTGAACAGCTTTGAGGTTGACTGAACAAAATGGCAAAGCACAAACTGGGCCATTTTTGTCAGTTTAAGTTTATAAAATTCACAACAAATTCACAATCTCTGTGTCAAGTTTGGTAGCATTTGATTAAAGGTTTATGAGATATAGATGTTAATTGATTTTGTATATTTTGAAAAATGTAGAGTGATGGACTTCTGAATTGACAATAGGTTGCAGTGAGGCAAACTTCTGTCACATAGAGACAAAAGTCAGTGCTGAAAAAATTTCAGTGTCCAGGACTTAAGATGTAATTTTAATGATCTCTGGAAGTTTTGACTCCAATATTTAAGAAAATGTGCATTTATGCTTATAAACCACACCCCTTTTCACCAATCATGACCAAATTTTATATGATGAATTAGACATGCAAACTAGCTAACATATATAGTAGAACTAAAAAGGGAGTACCCTATGTGGAAAAATGCATCTTCATTCAGGGAAGAAGTCTGGAAAAAAAAAAATTGCTGCCACTTACAGTTCAAGAGTCGTGGCTCAAAACATGAATATGTGATTACAGCGCCTCCATCGGGCCGATTTGGTGGAAATTTTCTTGCCTGAGCAGTGGAGCGATAATTGAACCTACCCATTAAGTTTGGGAACTGTAGCTCTTACAGTGACTGAGATCCAGATACTTTTAGTGGACAGGGAAACATAACAAGAAGAATCCGACCAATATCAACAGGGATCCGGCACCGTCAGTGCTTCGACTCCTAATAACATCCTGACAAAAGTAAGGCTGATGATTGTTGGTTCTGATGTTACTTTATTTCGAAAAGAACTGCTTGTGCCAAGACCAAATCCTCCACGACTCTGTGGTATTTCTACAGTTTTCTTAAGCCAAAGTGTGGGGTGTGTTTGCTGAACTGCCTCCTCAAACAAAATCTTTTGTGCTTGTCTTCTATGTTGTGTAATGTGGATGAAACAAAAGTCTCCCATTCACCAAGGAGAATAAATGTTTCTTTTTCACTGTTGATCTGTCCTCGATAACCGGAGCCCTTTGGCCTTGTGCGTTCAGCGGCTTTGTCATTCAACTGCCAAATATCAGAAGACAAGAGCCCTGATTAGGTTACAGTCCAACATCTCCGTGTACCAACACCGCTTTTATGTGCCAGGAACACAGTGACAGGGCATTAAATGCTAGTGCTGTCCTCAGGATTAGGTAGTGGATGAGTGGGGTGGCAGCCCCACACATTCTGTTTTCTGCGATCCTCTCTATATCCCTCTACTGTGGCGAAAGCAGCAGCAGCAGTAAATATTGAAGGAAGTTCATAAAAGTATCATTCAAAGCTCGATCGAGACAGCTGGCACACCATCAAAGGCAATAAAACATATGGTACGATGACAACACATGCACCATTGCCTGCCTGCACAAGTTACTGATTCTTTCTGTTGTTCTGAAGGCTTTTTTTCCCTTCTGTTTACTTGTGAAACCAGAGTTCATGTCTCTTTGAATTCCTCTGGCACTGTCAACACTGTGGGAGAGTGAAGGAGAAATGACGTGAAGGGAATCAAAGAGTGGAGGGTGGCACTGTAATGGATGGACCTCTGCTGTAAATATGTGCTGGCATGGTTATTAGACTCGAGCCACAATGGCAGCTTGGTGGACACACCGATCCACTTTAAAGTATGAAGTGAACTCTCTTATGAAAGTGGGCAAGTTTATGTAGCCTGCATGTTATAGATAGCGGCCTACAATACGATCTGGCTCACTATGGATAGAAGCTAGTGTGGGTGAAATAGTGTTTCCTGTACATAGGCTCATCTGGGGTGCACTGCCACACTCTTGGTATGGCTGCCACAAAATATTAAGTTCATCTGTGTATAAAAACTGAGTTAAATCAGAACTCACGTCATGTCTGTTATTTGGCAATGCACAGACCAGGAGACAGTAGCACTGAGCTCAATCCGACAGAGCTTCCTGCTGTGAAAATGACACTTTTTAACTAGTGATGTGTAAAACTGCTCAACACTCAGACAGTTAACATGAATGCTGTGCAAAGATGAGACTATTGCCCCTGTTAACCAGCTGGACTCCACTGGAGACACAACTCTCAGTGCAGGTAAGGACAAATAATTACTCCTAACTTCAAAAATACTGATAATGTCCTTTAATATGGGCTTTCTCCATTGTGTACAGACAAGAGCTGGAAAATGTGTGAAAAATTAAGGTTCTTCTGACGTTTGCGTGTTTTTGTGTGTGTCCAAGTGTGTGTGTGTGTGATAGAATATACTTGAAAGCACATAAATGTCATGCCTGTCACTTTGAGCGTGGTGCACTGTGATTGTATGAACGTGTATGTGTGTGTGGGGTGCGTAATAAGGCCTATGTGTATTAACTGCAGCATGGCCATAATTCAGAGCAGCTTGGCCTCATTAAGAGTTAGCAATCCATCCCATGGAAGCTCCTTACTCTGTGGGCAGCTTAGCCCTTTCATACCCATTTTGATATGGACCTCAGCCCTGTCTCCTAAGTGAGAGAGGCATTGTGGTGGTAGCGATGGCAGAGCCTCTAAAATCCCGGGACCTCTGGTAACTCTGAAAATAAGCAGGGTGACAGGAGGTCAGCTGTATACTGCTCCAACACCCGATCCCGAGCTAGAGGGCTGCAGTTAACACAACAGTTGGACTGGTGGTTTCTACGATACTTTCCTTTGAACTGTTTGCCTCTTTTGATTTACAGAATCTATTGTGTGATGATTCTCAAATTTTACAAGGGATACTCCAATTGCAGAGCAGGCATCTACAACCGTGATTTGCCTTAAGAAGAAAATTGTTCATTTCCATCACATTGAGTTTTTTATACAACATGTTTCAGAATCTAGAGCAAGAAATAAGTGAGATCTTGCAATAATACTGTGGATACCAGTCAATGTAATAATTAAGGCTGCACCAATACCATTTTTTTCACTCCCGATACAGAGTACAGGACTTTGAGTATCGGACCATACTGAGTGCCGATCCAATACTGAACTTATCCAAAGAAAAAAGAGTAAAATAAAGGAGAATGCAATATTTGTGCTGGAAAACAAAGACCTAACACAGCTTTACACAGGAAGAAAAAACAACTAAATTATGCCTTTCAACTGTTTATATTAACAATTTTATGGAATTTTCAAATATAACTTTCACTTTTAATTTAAACTCTGCCACTAAAAGCTTTGTCACTGAATTGTCATTGAAATTTGCAGTGCATCGCTCAGTCTGGTTTCCAGGTAACAAGCAGCTCATAAACTTGAACTGAGCTACCCTCTAAATGTTGCTAATATAAGGCCCACCTTATTAGATTCTGACAAATCTGATTGGTCGGTTCATGCTGAACTGACATTACTAAGCGCCACGTTGCTGCACGTTCACACCACTCTGAAGCCGTAGAAGACAATGGGAATTATGTCGCTGCCACCACTTCCCTGTGTGATCGCTGCCTTACTGGCTTCTGTTTGAACCATAAAATAATTCCAGACGATGGACACGATTAAGCAGGTTTGACAAGTCATCTCCGCTGTAAGTTGTAGGCTATCACATGTTGCTAATTACACTTCCTGATCAGACTGTTTAGTGTCACCGATACCCCATCCAGCATTTTTGGTCGATATCGGAAGATTTCTGATATGTAGCATCAGGTAGATGCATCCCTGATAATAATCCTTTTTGTTATTAAATGGAGGTTAACTGTATTTTTTTTGTATCATGAAATAAGATTTAAAGTCTCAAATTAAGCAGAAAAATGAGCATGAAAAATGAGCCTTGAGTTTAGAGTGAAAATCTGCTTGTACCAGTGGTGATTCTGCATTAAGGCCAGCTGGGGCCAGCCTGGCTCCACTAGGTGTGCTTGTAGTACAGAACAATTTAGAGCCTCATCATCGCTCAAAACAAGAGTTGAATAAAATGTGTATTGGAAAATTCAGCTTGATTTACAGCTTACAGGGTCAGTTCTATCAGCACAGTTACACAGCATTAACAGTAAGTGCTCCTACATGCCTGTGAAGGTGCGGGGTGTGTGCACCTCCTTTGTGAGCAGTGATAGCAGGGACAGCCCTTCAGAGATTATGTGAAGCAGGTTAGTGGCGAAACCACAGTACACATGCTCAATGAATTCCCTATGGCAGCCTGGGGGGGTCCAACAGTGTGTGACCCCGCCTGGCTAGACAGCCACTGCGCCTACTACCAGTGAGAAAAAAATAAAGATAAAAAATTCAGCTAACTCAAGATGTAGCCTTGACAGTGACTGTGACATCTACCACCAGTGCTCCTGTCACGTTATCATTTGAAAATTAATTCATTCATGGACTGTCAGATTTCAAAAACAAGGTTATAGAGAGGTTTGCCCGCATAAAGAGACTGCCATGCAACCTTCCTTTTCAAAAAGTGAAAATCTCTACTGAGTCACTTTTTTTATATCAAATGGCATGTGTCATGTATTGTATTCCTCATATGTCGTGTGTCAGACTATACTGTATTATGTTGCATTCTTCTTATTGCTTCATAAAAAGTGTGCTCATAACTGCACTGAGACTAGGGCTGCATGATATTGGAAAAACTGACATTGCCACTGACATTTTTTTTCTCTGATATATATTGTGATATCAAACAAAAGAGGAAATTTTACCTGATACTTGCATGTTATTCATGTACAGAAATACAATTAACAATCATAACTTTCATCCTCTTGGTAGCTTACTTTTGGGTACCAGCATGGACAAGTGGAGAGTGAACAGTTGGAGAGGCATTTGGGAAAAACAACACGTTTCTTAATGAACTTTACAGATGGACTTCTGTGTCGCAGTTGTGTTATTTACATGTAATCTACCATTTCTAACGTTCACGAAACGCCCCATAACAAAACAAAATGTTTCTAACGCTTCTGTGTTCAAATGCATTCTTAATATGCATGGTGGAAGATAAACAAGCCTCCCGGCGCGGCTGAGGATGGTAAAACTCTCAAACTCAAGCAACAAACAGATTTATCTATATGCCGGCAAGATGTAGCCTAGAACAGATAGATCTGGATACCGCAAGTTTTGTGTGTGTGTTGTGTGTGTTAAGCGTTTCTTATATTAGGGCATGGACCAGCCCTGTGACGGTGACTTTAAACCAGCACCGGGATGAGGTGCCACTGATAAAGGGAATACACGCACTCAAAAGCCGCCTCACGTAACTGAACTCCTGCTTCTAGCATCCAGGTGACATTACCTGTGTTATGTGCTCTGTGAAGGGGTGCACTGGATCGGTTTATCAAACAACCACTACAAATCATTTCCTACTGTGTGGAACGAGGGGTCAGTCTCAAGGCCCTCGTGGCCACACTCATGATTCTTCATGACCCTGCAGTTATGAGTCACCTGCTGTTATGAACTGCCTCTGACAGTCAGGGAGAATGACAGTACAATGAAAATTATGGGTGTAACTGCAGGTCTATTAATCCTGAATAACCATCAGAGCTCTCACTCATAATCTCATGATCTTGAGAAAATATTTTGTAGGCAGTTTTCTGGATGATCATATCAGTTATATTTGGTTTCAGTCTATGTGATCCTAGGCCACAAGTATCTTGGTGCAAATTCTCAACCTATGTCTGTACAAGACAAAGATCAGTTTAATGCACGTCCACGATTCATCGAGCCACGATGACATTTTTAATTCTCGTTCCAAAGACTGGAACAGTAAAGATTTTAAAAAAATTAGTTAAACAGCACAGACAGGAGCAGAGCAGCTAGAGAGAAACTATGTAGCAGGACCAAATGAAGGGAAACCGTGGGAACTATGGTCTCTACTGCAATTATTAGGGAGATACAGTGTGGATAGGGATGAGAGGGTGAAAAATACAGTGAGAAGAGCGATAGTGGACGAGGTGTGAAGACAGTGAGAAAAGCAATTAACAGACAGTAATTGCTCTCATTAGCAAAGATTGGGCAGATTTCAAAGACTCCTGGATGGACACTCTACTGTATAAATGTGGACTGTATGGATGTGTGGGTTAAAATGCACATAGCACACAGTGGCAGCTCTCAGTCTGATAGCAATGCTACTGATAAGATTAAAGCCTATCATAAAACTTTGTTTCATTCCCTCTATTCCCTTGCAGCGATAAATAAAGTAAAAAATAAAAAAAAAGTAAGATGAAGAAATGACTGTAAAGACTGTGATAGAGAGATAAAGAGGGAATGCAAGAGGAGATACTACTGGAGCAAACAAAGGACTAAACAGAAAGTGAAGGCAGTGGAGTAAAAACAGGGAAAAGACAGATAAAAATTGAAGCAAAGGAGAAAATGACCCCTTCTCACCACTTCTCATGACCAGAGGTGTTTTCGTTTCTCATGTCTTCACATGGTAAAGTTAATATGTAGAGCACAATGATGGCACGGTCAAACTGATATGATCCAAGCTTCCTGTGTGAAATCAAATATCCAGCCTGTCTGAAAACCTTATGGCAGCTTCCACCGCTCTATCCGTCATCCTGTCCATCTGGTAATCGGGTTAGTATTGACTAGACACCTATGAAAGGAATCCACTCTGGATGTTGAATGATGTGGCCATTTTCTTTGAGAAAACACTTAGCAGACAGTGCTCCCAAGAGAAAGAAGCCAACTGAAGGTGAAATGAGACCAAAGAGAAATCAACCAGGGACAAAAATGGAAAAACAGAGCGGGCATTTTTCTTGCTCTTAATGTGTCCATCACAAAGGTTTTTTTCCTATGGAACAATGTGTAATTCTACTTATTGATTACTTTTTTACGCTTTTGAAACACTTTTGACACACTTTTTTTCAACTATGTATGGGCAAAGGCATGATGTAAAAAAAAAAAAACAAGAAAAAACTATTTAGTGTGGAGCACAATGCTGAGGTAGCTTTCAATGCACAAAAAAAAAGTGTTGGTGTA
Source organism: Neoniphon sammara (assembly GCA_900302535.1). NCBI lineage: Eukaryota > Metazoa > Chordata > Actinopteri > Holocentriformes > Holocentridae > Neoniphon > Neoniphon sammara. The sequence continues at coordinate 7,962 of OMKZ01033731.1, read as the reverse complement.
CACTAGGGCCTACGCAGCTTGAAACACGATGTAATTAACAAGAATAATGTATCGTCCCTCCTCCACATGTGAGCAAGTAAAGCTGTGATATCTGCTCTGTCCCCATACAGCGCAATCATGTCTCATTTTCTGCTGAATCCCTGATAAAGATGAAGGCAGGGAATTACGATAACGCCGCGGCTCCCTTAATGAGCACCAAGTGGCCATGGCGGTTCAAGTTCACACGCTGCGGGCTTGACTTCAGCAAGGACGCCTGCTCCTCACTCACAGACATCCGCAAACTTTAAGCAATCACACTGCAACATCTCTCCCGAGTGTTCAGATACAACGCTGTACTTGCCTCTCGATGATGTCGGCAATGACACAGGCAAACATCTGCAGGCCCTCTGGAAGCTGCAAAGCCACTGGAGAGAGAAGACAGGCAGAGGGAAAGAGAAACAGATAAAAGGTTACATACTTGTGTTAAATTGACAGTGCAACACAGCACAGCTATACTCGGCTTCTGCTGTTGGTTGTTGTGAGTGCTTCACTGACAGCAAAGAGTGACATTTCAGGGCAATTTCCCCTCTGTCAGAGTATTAGTGTTGGTTTATGTTACTGGGTGATGGGTTGCAGGAAATGCAGTCCAAACCGATCACTTCAGCTCTCTCTTTACACCTCACGCCTTGTATAGAGCTATTAAACTCTCCCCTTCTCCACCTGTCTCTCTCTATGCGTGCCAATGGCTTAATGAGTCACACTTTCACTGTCTCTGCAACTACCACACACACAAATACACCCCCCATGCATCACGCAACTTCGTGTCTCAAGAGTATTAATTCACCATGAAGAAATGGATCGAATTGCTATGAAATGGGAATCAAGCAACCATATTAAGAACCATTGGTCCTACTGATAGTGTTATGTGGTGAGACAACAGGAGGCATTTCCAGTTGGAAATTACTGAAGTGTGACACCAACTGAGATGAACCAATGGGAATACCACCATAAAGAGACTGACTCATTGCCAGGGTTTATAAAAAACAAGGTTTGGTAGTATTAAACTCCCTCCACAAACGCTCAGTGAAAACATGACTGAGCAAAAATGTGCTAAAGTGAAAATCCTTCTCTTTAACAATAATGTATCGCGCTGTTTTTTTGAAATGCAAACTAGACATGCATTCAAATGTTCTTTAGAGATTTCTATAAAGATTAGACTTATGTTTTTTACATTAAAAACATTACGTTATTTCATAGTCATAGAATCCCATGATTTAAAATACAGTCATCCTCCGTCTAATGATCAAATAAACATGATGACATCTCGGTATCAAAGACTACTAAGATATTGATGATGTTAAGATCAACCACTTAAGAAAAAAAACAGAGCAGGAAGCAGACCATGTGGAAGATGAGAAGGAAAAGACAGATACAATTAAGTTGAGAAGGATGAAAGATAGGAGAGGCATAAAGGAGAAGAGAAGGAGGCACTGGCCTATATGGTGCTGTGAAATGGCACACATCCCTTGGGAAAAGTTGGAGAAAAACAGATAAAAGATAACTCCAAAGATAACTTATAACTACATTTTTCCCATTTGACAATTTCCTCATTTGGGCTTGTAATTTTAAAATTGCACACCCCTTCCATTGAGCAAATATTCAAGAGAAAAAAACATTTATTCTAATCCAAACTGTGAATAATCTACTATGACATACATCCTTCCAAAACAAGTATATCTTGCAATTTTAGAAAATGTATGACACATTACTAATCTTTTTTTCTCTCCAATTGGTGGTAATAAAAAATATTATTACAGATGCCTTTTTTATGAGCAAAGAGGGTCTCTTCCCAACCATATCAAACCACTGGCTCATCATGACTCAAATGAATATCTAGAGTGGTTGTCTTGGCAATGGAAAAATGTCCTTATGTTGGCACTGCTAAACAATGAGCTATTCATTCTTATGAAAGGTGCTCAGTATGAATAACACGACTAGGTCAAAACCTTGTACATGGATGGACCGTGTCTGTATATTCCGTTGTTAGCGTCTGGAATGAGCTGCAGTCAATGGCCCAATCCCAACTTCCCCCCTTGGCCCTACCACTTTGCCATATCCCTACGTTTTGCGCATTCCTGCAGAGGGTAGGGCGTCTCGCTTTTTTTTTGGGATCAAGGGGTAGCTGTCATCTAACCGTACAGATCCCCCAATAAGGTCCGGCTGTGGCCTGCAGCTCCTCACGCCTTACCCCCTGGTCTACAGGCCGTAGCCGGACTGTTCTCATACAGATGGCCCTCCAAACTGAGCATTTTCAGATGCAGGCTACAAACAGAGAGGTAGAAGAAATTTCCCAGAATGCCTTGCAAACTCAGAGAATATGGCTGCCAGTGTGGGGAAAGAAGCCTATAAATGTAAGTATAACTTCGCAATTAACCATGCAAAAACTGTAAAATTCTTTGGAATATGTAATGTAATGTAATGTAAATGAAAGGAAATATTTAATTGGTTCTTTATGACAAGCATTTCACAAAAATCGCTGTTCACTATGTCAACACGACAATTTGTAAACACCCCCTGAGGACAGAATAGGAAGCTGTTCGCGCCCATTCATTTTGAAAGAGCAACAGCCATTGGGGAAATTCAAATACGCGGCCGAGTGATGGCGTACCTTCATCACTCAGTCAGTCAGTCACTGATAGACATTCGTTTGTAGGGCTTGCCCTGCCATTGTGGTCCAGCCAAAAATTTACACTTAAAGACCCACCCCACTTAAAACTACGTTTTTAAATGATTTTAACGTGTTTCTTCTTAATCTTTCGTTTTAATATGTAATTTTGCTGAACAAAGATAATTTTTTAAGGGTTTAATCACAGCCGGGAATGGGTCTTTAAATGTTCTCATTTCCAGAGAATTACGTTACATTGTGTTGGTCTATTGTCTAAATCTTCTGTCAACTGTTCTATTTTTTGGAAATCCCTGACTCTATGCAACTAAATACCTAATCTGAACAAACCATTTCTTGTATTTTTGACGCATTTAATGGGAACACAAACAAGCATTCATAACACATAGGGCAGTGTAATGGCTTTTGCCACACAGTGGGACACATTAAGCTGGGTTCAATGACTGGAAACAGAGGTTTTGTTTCCATCATCCATGATACTTCCTTACTGTCAAACTCTGCCTCACCTTATATCAATAAATCCATCAATGCAACAGTTGACACTTACAATTCAGAGACATTACATTAGACACAAAAACAATATTTTCACATGGCTAAACTGGCCAGGCGGCAATGAGCAATAAAAGCGGAGATGGACAAGAAGGCCAAGGAGGGTGAGGGAGGTTGATACCATAAGACTGAGTGATAGATGGAGCTTTGCGAAGAGGAGGAGCGAGAGCACTTCTTACTGATGAAAGGTTACGGGATCACCACACACACATGCAGACAGAGAGAGAGACAGGTCATTACCTAGGAAAGGGCGAGTTTATTAACAGAGAAAGGTTTCAAAGCACACCACGGCCACAGCTGACAGAAGCAAAGAGCTTTCTCCATCTGCTTCCCTCAGCTAAAGGTGAGTCAAATGTTGGAGGTGGGACTGACTGAAGGAATGTGTGACTGAGTGTGTGCATTTGTGGTAATGTGTGATTACCGTTGTAAGTGTGCAAATGCCTCAAAAAGGAAACTCTTTAAAAATATCCCCTTGAGAAAAAAGGACACAACACAACACACACTAAACTTCCCACATGGTGCTGGAGGAGAATTTGATAATCGCGGTGTCTGTGAAATGAAAACATTAACATCTAGTAGCACGAAATTAAAGGCAATAACTATGTTTCTGGCACAAAAAGCTAAAAAACGCCAGAACACAATGCTAAGCGATAAGAGACTGGAGACAAGAGCAACGCTAGTCACTTTTGAGTAAAAAGTCTGAATGTACAGTACATTTGGAAGAATGTCCCAAATTTGGAAATGCCTAAGAGCAGGTGCACTTAATCCACATTTAATGAATCCTAATACAGCTTTGGGAATATCATGCATCAGGACTTGGTACTCTGAAATGAAGAAACAGCATTAAGATGACGGGCGAGAAAACAGTCCTATGTACTGTAAGTAAAAGTAATATTAGGTTATTGTAGCCTGTGACTGGGCAAAGGTACAAATTTGGCATGTGTGATCTAATTATTTGCTATTTTTTTTCATCTTCATTTACTTATTTATGATTTTGGCTGACACTGAAGTTTTATTGTTTAGATCGCCAATTAAGCCTTTAACTCAATTATTTATTTAGAAAATGTATCCTCGTTCTGTCAACCTTGGATCATAAACACCAGTAACTGCTGCTGCACCTGGAAAAATCTTCCATTTGCCAAGTGTGTCCCAATGTGCGCTGACAAAAACTCCAAACACTTGCGGGCTTCACACTAATCCTGTTATATATCAAACCTATGAATGCAACACTATTGACTGTACATATAGCAAATAAGCTAGACCAAATGTGATCTGGCTGTTAGTGGTGTAAGCACAAAGATCGCATTTGGGATTATGTTAGAAATGACAGACAGAGGGTAAACTGAGAAAACATGGGACAGGCCAATCTATCAGGAACAAATAAAGAAACACTATGCAACTGTATCTCTTAATTTATGTAAGGTATACAGTTTGTAGATATCAGCAGCATACCTGGTGAGGCACGGTGCCACTTATCCATGTTTATGTACTGCCATTTACCATTATACAAGCATGAGCATGACACACAAACACACACACACGTCTCCAAAAGCGAGCAGTCTGTAGATATTATTGATTATGACGTGCTTGAATTTCAAACAGGCAGCCAGTTCTCTGACTATCCTGTTTTGTATGAAGGAACACCCTGTACAGACAGAGGAGACGAGGCCGTTTTGTCCTGGCTGCTGAGGGAGCCATTCTGCACTTGTAGATGGAAGAACAATAGGTCTGCCATGAGAGACTGTGTGCTGGAAGATGTGAGCAAAACTCAGAGAAGGTCCTCTTGTGACTTGAAAAAAAAAAAGTACTCTGAAGTCACCAGCCACAAAAATCTTCAGTGTAATCACTGTAAATCCTGAATGATTAAGCACTTGTTTGCTAGTTTGCGGCTTGTTTGCTAGTTAACAAAAACAGTCAGACCTAATCTCTATGCTTAATCAAACTAATGACATATATGCAGCAGGTCTACAATCTTTAATTTGAATTGTATTCTAAGATTTTTGTGATTTCACTGCATTCCAGTTTTTCTGTGCTTTTCCGACAACCTACACCCTCTGGAACAGAGCTGTAACGGTACCATAGGGAGAATTCACAGGAACTAAAAGAAGGAACTAAATGCTCAAAATGTTGCTTATTGTAATACAGCTCAAGGAAACACCTAAAAGGGAAATTGCAACTGTGGTAACCTTTTGATTATTTCCAGTGCAGTTGTGGGAAGACCTTGGAAGAAAGAACATCTCCCCAGGCATTTCACAATCCCTCCAGGGAAACACTTTCATGGATTCAAGGTTCCTCAAGACACTCAAGGCTGTTTTGCTTCTTGTTTCATTCGGCCCCATCTTCATGTGCAGTCACTTTTTTTTTCTATTTCTGTAACTGCAATTCAGTAATTCATTGTGCAAGGCTGAACAACTGTTGTGAGAAAGGATCCATTATAAACAAGGTAGGAATGAAAGAGAAATGAGATGGAAAACCACAAGGTCAATTTGACCTTGGGTTTGCTGTGATCTCAAACTGAATCCGAACTGTAGACAGTTTCCAGATGTCTTCAAAAAGTAAAAAGGACCATCAAGTAATTTATAAATTTGAATCAACCTTGAATAGTATGGAACTGCAACAAAATCAACAGGTGTCTGACATATTATTATTATGTTCTAATATTCACATAAAGGATATTTTCAAAAAATAGAGATAAGAAAGCTACCAAATCATAGTAGAGAGCTGTCAAAAATGTCTAGTGAAGAAGTTACATATCAAGATACAACATACCGCAATATCAGTTTGTCATTTGCTTTTTTGGCTTGTGAATGACAATGAAACAGGGAATGGGTTTCCACCAAAAACAAATAAAAAACAAAGACTACAGGCTGAAAAGTGAGATTTGAAATCCCAAAATCCCAGCACCAAGCAAAGTAACTGTTCAGTCATTAGTATTGATGAACATTCCTACCAAACCCCTGCAGAAAAACTATGCTCATTTTGTGCTACAGATAGTAAAATTCTACTTATTGCACCTTTAAGGAGCATGCTAGTAAGACAGGCTACAGTGAAATGTTTGAAATGAAGTATTTTCTTACCAGTGATTCTGGATGACAGCGTGTCACATGTAAAATATGCCATTAAATTTAAATTTGTTTCAGACAGCCATAGAGCACATTGGCACCAAGATCAGATTTATCAAATATTGTGCATGACAAAATGTCATCGTAATTTCAATGATCAACGTTTTTGAGTACAGCTAGTGGAGGACTCGGGGCAGATTCTTGTAATTACCAGCATGTAGTGGTGTGACATCTATCTTCTAATCCATCCATCATTTAACAGGGCTTGACAGTGCGAGCGTTTCACTCGCATATAAGACTAAAAATAGATGTGTGTGAACTGTAAAATGTATTTAGGAGCATGTGTGCGAATAAAAAACATTCCAAAAATTCAGCTCAAGAAGCCAAGAATCCTCTATTTTTATTTTTATTTTCAACAAAAATGTTGATAACACGAACGGGGGAATAATAGCGGTCACTGCGCTGAACCAATGTTGTCTGTTGAAAAAAATCATGTGATCCATTCATCAGCGGACAGGGGAGAAGGGTCTGGCTGCAGGCTTGGACCCGCAGTGTCAGGACCTTTGTTTTTCCATGATGAACACAGTTTAAGTTCACACCTCTGCCCATTCTGAACCCTGATAAATACAGCCATGCAGTGTTTGTATTCTAAGCAGTTTTCTAAAAATGTGTTTAGAACTGAGAACAACTTTATTATAGACATGTTCATACTGTTCATACCATTTATGCAGTTTCAAGCAGTTCAAAGTATAAATAATTACATAATTATTAAATAAATAAAGCTTGAAGCAGAAATAATTAAAAACCTAGTGCACTTTTTGTATTCAAATAAATTAAATCATTTTGCTTATAAATGTCTTCTCGTGTCCCTTTAATAAGGAAAACACATCTTTTTATAAATTTTAAAGTTCTTTATCGCTCCTAAAATTTTCAACTCAGGAGCACATGTGCTCCTTGGGGAAAAAAAGATGGCTACAGCTAAAAAACTCTGACATTTATCTTAGTAGGAAGCGTAACAGCGTGTCAAGTCTTATCCTCCTGTATTTCATATTGTTTTTATGTGATTGCCTCTACTCCTCTGTGGGATTGCAAGAAGGAATAATTATAGCCATAGTAATTACAAAAGACAGGCAAAGTGCACAAAGCGTGGGCAACAATTGGGCCTGTGTGGCACTTCCCCTACCTTGCTGAAACTCAGATTTCTCCTACCTTAGCCTCAGTCAGGACTCCATTTTAGTTTATGGAGAGAAAAGAAATCACATCACGAAAACATTCAGAACCAGTATTCCCCCTAAGCTCTGTGCATCTGTGTAAAAAAGTCTGGTGACCTACTATACATCTAAAAATGCATCATATTGCCCAAAATAATATTGCTCCACTTGTGGATCTGAAAAAGAGAGAGAAAATACTGAGACTGTGTGTTATGGCAAATTCGATGAGTGCTGCATGCCTAACACCATTTTAACGAGCTATCAGTTTATTAGCCTATTTAGTTTCTTTAACATTTCACAAATTGTCTTCCTATCACTATGCAGCCTGCTCATTTTAGCATACCGTGTTTTTGGGGCAAGGCATCCTTTTATGTGCCTGTCTCATTACCATATAAAATTATCAGTAAATGGGCAATCACAGTCAATAAGCTGTCAAAGAAGTCTACTCAGCCAAAAAACCTTTTAGCAAGACGGTAGT
>OMKZ01033728.1:0-14564 GCA_900302535.1 Neoniphon sammara | reverse complement strand
AGGCATGTAGAATGAGAAGAGGGGGAATGGGGAAGGAAGAAAAAGGATGGGGGAGATAAGGGGAGACAAATAGAGAGAGGAACAATGCGATTGGGGAGCAAGAAAGAGTGAGCGGGACAGTAATCAGGGGGAAAGGAACAGAGAAATACGAGAGCAAACGCTGTAAGTAAAGTGAGCGAGCGAACAAGAGGGAGCGAGCAAGACAAAGAGGTCCGAGTGCAACATCCTTTTCCTCGGGAGATTGGCAGGTTTATTCACAGAAATGTACTGATCTCTCCTCCCTGAGATCATTTCTCCTCTGAGCTTAACACCACAGCAGAACAACTCAGAGTCAAAAACGTGTGCTTTCCTACTAAAACCACATCGGCCTCCACCCTCCCACCGCTGTCCTGCCTCAGTTAACTGTTCTAAGGTCACTATTTATGCCAGGACATTCATACAGAAGTTAATTTATGATAGGCGACACCGCTGATGAAAAGGAGCACTTTAAAGTGATTTTTTTTTTGGTAAAAGTACAGCACCGTGCAAGGTCACACTTTATTTGGACCCTCCAATGTTAATACTCAACTTTGTTTCAGTTTCACAAATGAGTCAGTTTATTTAATTTAATATCAGCCATCCCAATTTAAACACTTAACTATTTGGAATTTTACTTTTAACAATCACCACTATATTACTCACACTGAATAATGGGAGCCTCCTGCATATATATACCATTCTACAGTATTATGTTCTTGCTAGAGTTCTTCAAGGGTCCAAAAAGTTGGACTCGTTCCGAAATGGACCTGTGACGTTGTTACCCAAACCCGATATGAATAAGCTATTTTTTTCTTAAACAGCGACCCAGTCCAAAGCAGACCTGAGGATGACTAGACCCAGTCTGAAGTAGACCTAAGAGGACTTATGGATACTCAGACCCGGTCCAAAACGGAAGAAGCACATGTCCAGTGCCCGCATGCTCCGTGGCTGCTGATGTGAGTGAGCCGGGATGCATGCGCTGCCTCCTGCTCTGCGAGTCTGCGGCTCACAGTGCACTCACATCTATTGTGCGATTGTAAAAACAGACATTATGGTTTTTAGAACATAATTCCACTTCCAACACAAAGTACCGGTAGGTCTAGTTTAAAGATCAAAGAATTTAATATGGAAAAAAAAGCTGACCGGGTCCTTGCAGGTCCATATGGGTAATTCAATTTAAGATTCGCTTACCTGAGACCTGTGGCAATTATAATAGACCTGACTTGTGCCCGTGAGACAAGTAGGGATCTTGGACCCAAATCTGCTTAAGTCTCAGGTTTTCGGGTCCAGGTGGACCTGTGAAGACCTCTAGTTCTTGCCATCGCTCCTAATTGTTTCACCTTTGTTTCTGAGATATCACATTTTTCTTTCAATATGGAATGTTAAATAATACTAAATACTATAGCACCCCTGAACCTCGGTGACCGTTACCATGGTGAAGATGCCAGCTACAGCCAGAAAATATATTTAGATATATTCAGTATTATGATATATTGTATTCCAGATCGGTGGTTGCAATCTGGGACAAAATACTGCACAATGGTTGCTGAAATGATGTGTTTATGACTTTTTTCAGTGAGCCTGAATGATTTCAACGCAGCTCTCATTTGTTTGTACTGATGATTCAACTGGGAGAGCTGCATACCCATCCAAGTGATGCAACAGACATGTACACGGGAGATGTAGTGCATTTCATCATTTAAAGTACGCAAGCAAAAGATTATAGACATCTGTTTGGTTTGGTGCCATTCGATGCAGGTTTTTGTTACAGACTCCTCTGACTTTTGAAGGGAGAATTCTCTATGAAGCAGCACAGGACCCTTTGGTGTAGACAACAACTGTCACCAAAGGGTCCTGTATCAAGGCTGTGTTAGGGTTAGTGTTGAAATAAGTTAAATGTTAACATTGGACAGCCCAAATAAGGTGTTATCTTAGACAACTGTCACCACACAAAAAGGCTTACATGCTTTCTCTCTCTATAGTGTTTAGGAAGATGCGTCAACACAAATGGGTTTGCCAGCATGTGGTGTGTGTGTGTGAGTGAGTGTGTGTAGAAACGCGTGTCCCTGTGAAACCGCTTAAGGCTGAAAGCAAGTAGGTGTGTATAAGTACGTGTGCACGCATGCTTGTGTGCATGCATATGTGTGTGCATGCATGTGTGTGTTGGTGTATCTACATGTGTTTGAGCATGCATAACAAAGGTGGGATTGCATAATTGCCGCTATAGAGATATAATTACAAGCCCAGAATGTGGCAATTACATGTGGCAATTACACAGGTTGTGTGTGACTGAATTTTACGAGCAGTGGAGTGAGATTAAAGGGACAGCACATATAACACCTTCAAATCCCCCTGAACTCTTCCAGAGTGATTTTTTTTTCTGTGCTATATTAGTATCACCCCACTTACCTTCAAAGGCAGGCTGGCTTGTCTAACTGTTTCAGCCTATTACCGAGCTATTAGGCTGAATCTGCCTCTTTGTCCTTGGTGGACTTGCCAATAAACCCTGGTGGATTGTGATCGCCCAACAGCTGTTGCTGATTTGATGTTGATTATACTCTCTCGATTTTTGTGAATGTGCTTAATTACATTTTTGGTCATATCCCCCCAAAATATTTTTAAGCTGATAAATTGGAACGCCAATTGCAATCAAACCGTAATATAATCATAGCAAAACAGTATCAGAAGTGCAGATGAAACATAAAATGAAATGTCCAAAAAGATAATGATGAGATGACTAAATGAATGATGAAGCAATTCCCAAAAGCATTAGCGAGCGATCCCCTAAGGAGGGACATTTACTTTTTGTAAGCGTTGAACACAATAAATGAGCATTCAGAATTCCAGCGCTCCCAGACATAGCCAATAAGGAGAAATTATGTTCTTTTTTTAATCTAAATGTTTCTTTTTTCTTTGTTTACAACATAATGTTCCTAGGAGGACATATTGTCCCTGCAGAGATGTGTTGCACATTTAAGATATTTTTAACTTAGTATACTTGTATATCGCCCAATTAAGGGCGTAATTAATTCAGCAGCATTATGCTTCCAGGAAAATTTGAATGTTAACGCATATGACAAACAAACAACCAGGATCAAGCTCCTTCCATAAGGGGATGAACCACCAAAAACAAAGCAGAAAGGTCAAAAGTCATTGATTGTGCTTTGGAAAAGTAATTTCTGCAAAATTCACTATGATGGCAGGTTTGTCAGCTCTGCTCTTTGCTGTTTGTGTTTCCCATCGCGTCCTCTCGCCCCTAATGTACTTCCATCATCTCTCCGCAGACAATTGGAAAATGTAATTTCTTCCTGTTGAATGAGTGGGTTGGAGAGCACACAAATGTCTGCCTGGGTGATGTACGTGTCCATCTCAGAGCAAAGCATACACATGTCCACAGAGACACGCTAAATCAACAGAAAGGTCAAGCGGCCTTTAAGGACTCAAGGCTGCTGCTGCTGCAACACGTACTGAAAAAGGATGATGGTGGTGATGGCAACGATGGGCACCGCTGCAGGGCACAGGCTCATTAGCCATTTGTTCGGTTGACCAGTTCTTATTATGAATGCTTTTATCCTTTCCTCAAGTATGTGTGTGTGTGTGTGTGTGTCTGTACATGCAAGTGAGACTTTGCATGTGTGTGTGAGCGCGTGTGTTTGCGTAAGAGCTTCCCCACTCCTTTTGAAAATGAATAAGCAGCTCCATGCTCCTTTTTCCCCACTTCCTTTTTTTTCTTTTTTTTCCCTTCGCTTTTGATTCGAAGATGCAATTACTGGAACATTTTACAGCAAAGCGGAGAAGTCACATTTCGGTTTAGGTATTGCGCTCTTCTCCTCCTGGAATTTTGGAAATTATAACATCAAAGGTGCTTCAAGAGGTTTACAGTTTTAACTTTTGACAACAATAAGCATATTATCAACCTGTATTGGGATTCAACATTAATCTCCATTTGTAGTACCAAAGGCATCTTTTTCTGAGCATGTCTGCAGTTGTAAAATGTAGTGATCGGTTTTCCTTGCCGGTTAGTACAAAAAATAATAACTGAAGTGCATATTTTCCTTCTCATAACTAACTGGACATGTTGTGTGCCAGTATGATACCTCATGAGATCAGAGGATCATGAGGGCATGAATGTTACTTTAAGAACATGCAATGTTGCTTTGGCCGATCAAAAACATTGGAGAGAGAGAGAGAGAAAAAGAAAGAAAGAAAGAAAGAAAGAAAGAGAAGAAGTGTTGTCTGTGTGTCTATGCTTATTATGTAGATCAATTGCTAAGATCCTGAACATAACCTTTGACTACCACTAACAGGTCTCGCATTCTACTAAATAAATAAGTAAATAAATAAATAAAAATTTTGACCAATTCAAATACAGAAAATTGTTCTGCCTTTTTTGGCCTCTAGCGAGAATTATTCATGTATTTTCACTCAGTGGTTTCAATCAACCACTTGTGGTCTCGCTGCACTTTCATCAATCAAGTAACAGTTGCTTCTGTTGTTTCATTATTTTGACACAGTTTGCTAACACATAAAGTTCAATGGCAGCTGTGCCTCCAATTATTCAGTTACAAAGACACCAAATTATTCAATTCTTGAAAATGTCAAATGTAAAACCTATTATTAAAAGGCACGTTTGTGCTCATTACACAGTAAACCAACGCACTGTGAGGTAGGGCTACTTTTAAAATGCAGTATATCTCAGATTACTGATTGCTTACAACTGTATTCATCAATGCCATGTCCTGAAATACGCGAACTCAGTGACACAATCTAATTATTTTCAGTTATTTTTTTATTATGTCGTGTGCAAACTCATAAAGTATGCAGTCAGCAAACATTTGAATTGTGTCATCATCCTCTGCAATCATTATCAATCACTTTAAAGATGTGCAAAATTAGTTATAACATTTATGTCACCGATCTTACAATCTATCTATCTTTTCCCTTCAAACATTTTACTGAGTAATCTGTCAAAGTAATCTCTGTTTCAAAAGTATCTGTAATCTGATGGCTGTGTTTGTCGAGGAAATGTAGACAACTGCAATTACCAAAATGGTATTTTATTGTGTGAATCCATGACACCCTACTATTGTATTATTGTAAGTGTCAAGGTCTTATTTTCATCCACCTTGGTATATGATGCAAAATGCCCAGTGCACAGGCATTTGAGAGGCACATTTGAGAACAGGGTGGGATTGAAATGAATATGTTATCACTGGATGTGTTAGGGACTGGGACTGACTTAACCAATCAGCTATCCTATTATCCTTCCCATCACCATTTTTGTGACAACTGATTGCATGAGTGAGAGAGAGAGACAGAGAGAGAGAGAGAGAGAGAGAGCATTTCTCTCCCTTTAAGCTCAATTTTTTATGCTCTTATCTAAATAGAATGAAAACATATTTACTGATAGCTAATTTCTAATCCATGATGTTCATGACTTAAAGTGTATATCAACAGTGTCTATATCTTAAATTAGGCTATTTGCCTTCATTGTCAAGAAAGTACTACATTTTATAACGTCGCATTGCAGGAAATTCAATGAAAAATTCCAAATTTCTTCATCTTAAGTGTGTCTTCAACGCTTTCCAATTAAATGTATATGCTCTTGAACACAGTGTAGAGCTGTGGGTTCCTAGGTAATGATAAATTTGTTTTGTTTAAATTTGTTTATTCTCCCCAGCAGTCTTTTGTCATTATGATCATTTAACCTCTGCCACATGTAGGTTAGAAAGCATAAACAATGTATTGAAATATTTTTTTCCACCTTAAGAGATTCATATCAAAGTAAAACAGTGATTTCAAAAACCAACTTAAGTGACAAAAATAACAGACAACCTTGGTGCACTGGTTGACCTGGTCTCAGCAGGTGCCACAGGTGGGTGCAAATCGCAGTAAATCCATGGCACCAAAACTGCAGTGTGCCAGCAGACTGGTCACAACACACCCACTACCTCGCACCTCTCCTCCAACCTCACCAAAATACCAAACGAGAAGAAACCGTCGCTGCAACTCACCAAAATTTCACTGTGTCACTGATTCCCCACACTTTGCGTTAAGCGCCTGTATGAAAATGGGGCCTTACGACTTTAATCACAGTCAACAACAGTGCTGAAATGACGACCTTTGAAAGCTCCTCTCCATTTGGCTGAAAGCTACATCCACAAGCATAGCAACAGTATCCAAGGCTTCAGTGAGATCTGTGTCACAAACTATGACAACCCTTTCAATCTGAGTATAAAGGCAAATGTATGGTATATAATAACATGCGGGTGTGGGGGCTGTGTCTGACCCAAACTGCATAATAAACTTCCACCCTGACATATACTGCACTTCCAAGTCGAACACACTGCAGAGTAAAAACTGCAACATTTTGCAGGTGGTTGTGAGTGGGGTGTAGTAAGGTAATAAAAAACAGTGTTGCTCCATGGAGTGTAAAATGGGAGGGTTTGGCAGTGTGCAGGAGGGGAGGACAGCAGGGGAGAGGAAAAGGAGTGCGGGTCGCTGGGGTAATTTAGCTCTGATCGCAGAGCGGTATCGCGAAGCCCAGCGAGGGAAGCCCATGCATCACACTGTAACTCTGTCCGGACTGCACTCTTATGATTGATCACCTCACACCTCCCTTTAATTTAAAGTCAATGACATCTATAGATACCTGTCAGAGTGAAGCAGCCCGTAATGTCTCCTCGCAGCCCAGGAGCTTCAGTTTGCCTTCCAAGGAGGTGCCAAACACCAAGCAGCACTTTCACAGCCAGATCAGTCCAGCAACAAAAGGAAGAGAAAAGAGCGCGAGGCCCCGGCGATCACTCATCCAGCTGTTTTACCTCTGACGGCTGTGACAAAAAGTGTGAGGTGCTCACCGGTGATTTGTTTCAAAGATGGATTGCAACAAGTGAAACCCTGCTTACGGAGAATGAGAGCCTCCAGTGGATATAAACATAATACAAACAAAATCAGCTCTCTATCCTTTGAGAATCCACAACTCATAATAACTTTGTTCTGAAAATGTTATTGGATAGAGACCTTGCTGGCTTCGGCTTTTGCTTGATTAAACCGAGGTAAGTTCAACATCCATTATAAGAAATGAGATGGCTCAACTCTTGTAAATTTTTATCCCTCTTAGCTCTCCCTGATAAAAATCTTTCTTTCTCTTCCTTACCTTTCACATAAATCTAAATATCAGGGGTAGAGGCATGAAGGGATATGGAGGTATTACAGATGAGAAATGACATAAATGTAAAATAGTTCCCTCAATATCTCTGGCAAGTCTGCACCTTTTTGTATTAGAGATGACAGCAGGCCTCACAGGGACTTAAGATCACACCCTTGAAACAATTCACATCATTCAGCAATTACATTTTATCTTTGGCGAAGAACTCAGGGACCATCTAAATCAGCGAAATAAGGACAGGAGGCGATACGGAATTAATTGGTTTCCAAATTGCACGCTTTGATTTACGATTATAGAATCTAATGTGTCATTTTCAGTTGTTTCCTGTTTAATGATGTCAAAATCAGGTGTCACTCTCGTGTTCCACCGACATAATGAAAGATTATTAAAGATTACAGTGGCTGTGAGATGATTCTGTTCGCTGCCACGTGAAATGGGTAACCGTTTAATATAATTGAAGCCTCTGAAAACTGATCAGACAATTCCTAATGTCAATTAAGCACCTGCCATGGAGATGTTGCTTGTAAGCTCCAGCACCCAGCGTACGCTGCACCCATCCCAGACCCTCCTCGTATAAACAGACAGTGGCCTGTCTCATGGCTTTATAATATCATTAAGGAGCACACACACCCACAGGGTCCCTGCTGGCAAAACCATACTCTGATTCATTCTCCTCGACCTCCACTTGTGCATTTATAATTCCGGATCTTGAACCAGAGGAGATGACAAACATCCACGGGCCTCAGGACGCATGCAGGTTGGAGTTATGGTGAGCTCGGTTTGCTTCCCTGCAGTGAAAGTGTGGAGAAAGTATTTCGCCTACTTTTATGGATGTATGTGTGTGTCTATCTGTTTATACGTGTGAAAACATGTGCTTGCTTGTCTGGTGAGTGTTTCAGAGAACACAATTATGTACCCCACGCTGAGCTAATCTTCCCAGCGCAGTTTCTTCCCTTTAGTTCAATTAGACGTTTTCCTCTTTGCCCTCAGCCCTTGTTAGACGACCAGAGGCGTAACCACTGGCGGTCAGCCTGGTGACACTTCCAGCAGACCGTCTGGCATTGCATTAGAACAATTATGTACTGATTATATGCAATAATATGATTAAACCTAGCCTGACTTTCATTTAAGTCATTCTTGAAAGGTCACTTTTAAAGACTTATTTATGTTAATTTTCATTTTATTTTATTTTAAATGTGCATTTATTTAAGCATTTATTTATTTATTCATTTATTCAGATGTGCTTTTTTATGTTATTTTTACATCCTCTGTTGTGTTATTCTGATTTATTATTAATATAAGTAGTAGTAGTGGTAGTAGTAGTAGAAGTAATAGTAAGTTCCATTTCCAGAAGGGAAAAGTGTGGAGAAGAAGAAAGGGAGAGGGGGGAAAAAACTGTTCTGTGTTCAGTGCACAGAGGGGCATCACATGGCAGCCCTGAGCAGAAGACTAAAAGATGAAAAGACAATACACACACTAGGGGGGAGGAGCATATGTCGATTTTGTTCATTTCACGCACAGTAAACTGTGTCTGATTGCACCATGCCACTTTGTTCATCTGTTGGCCTAAGTGTGTGTGAGTGTCTGTGTCAGTGTGCATTTTTGTGCATGTGTGTGTGTATATATATATATGTGTGTGTGTGTGTGTGTGTGTGTGTGTGTGTGTGTCTTTGTGTGTACATGTGAGTGAGTGTGTGTGTATGCCTGTAAATGTGCATGAGCACCATGTGTAGGCATGTGTCTATCTGCCAAGCACCCCAGAATCACGTTTTTGAACACACTCCATTTCACACTGTAAGTGAGATAAGTGCCTTTGCCCTGATCATTCATCCAGAAACACAGAGGGAGTAAATCAATGTCCAGTCATAAAAAGCCATGAGGTCAAAGGCGACGTCTGGTCTCGCACAGTTTTAGTCAAAGTGCATAATTCCCAAACAAGGCCCAGCACTTAGCCGCCATGCAGCTCATCAGGGAAAGTCAATAGGTTATGCATGTTCACTAACAGCATTAAAATATTGCACACTATTTGTGCAACAAATTAATCATATTTGTCTCATCAGCCAAATTTACCATGAGTTTTAAATACATTACATTCAGAAGTCAATATCACAATATACACACCATGCACATTATTACGTTTGTTTTTTTTCCATTCATCAGAAAAAAATATTAATTCCATAATTTTCTCAAATTGCTTTACTAGATTTTGGATGAGTGGAGCTCATGATGATATGGTAATATAAGCATGTCTTGGCTCCCAATCAACCAGATTTACATCAAGT
The DNA here is from genome assembly GCA_900302535.1 of Neoniphon sammara. Lineage (NCBI taxonomy): Eukaryota > Metazoa > Chordata > Actinopteri > Holocentriformes > Holocentridae > Neoniphon > Neoniphon sammara. The sequence goes on along the minus strand of OMKZ01033728.1, from coordinate 5,096 downwards.
GAGTTTATCTGCTTTCAGCTGAACTGCTTGAATTTCACCCAACCATACTACCCTTGCATCATCTGCATCGAAGAGCTATACAATCTGCCACATTTGCTAGTCTACTGAAAGAGAATGTCCAATAATGCAGTAATTTATCAGTACAAAAAAAACCCTTGTGCTCTCTGGAGATTCAGTCAAAACAGATTAATGAAAATTTTCCGGTGGCTTTAAATGTATTGTTTGTGCATCTTTTGTGTGGAACCCACGAACCAATAAATTAAAATTTAACTTTGAAATTAGAAGCTTTCTGACAATGTTGTCTGCTAATCGCACATCCATTCTTACAGTGCACTGTGTCCCGTCATCACATAACCCACTGTGACATATAAAGACATAAAGTGCAACCATGGCAACCTTTTTCAAAGATAGCCCTGCCACATGAGCATAAACCACTCTCATCGCCAGCGTGAGCATGCACCGTTCCAGCAAGCAACACATTCTCTTCTGTGTTATTACATAAACTGCAAGAGAATTTCAGATTAGCTTAGTTTGCAGGTCATGAAGGGTTTTATTGCTTTATGCATTACAGTTTATCACCATGCACAGAACTAAATATGTGCCCATTTGCATGTACATTACATGTTGAGCTTGAATGCACCCGACCCAACCAGTTTCCTACTCCGTATTTAACAGCCCACTCCACGCCACAGGCATAGCACAGCTTCTCTAACGGTGCTTAGTCAAAGTAGGCATCCCTGAAATGTGAAAATCAATCATGGATGACAGCTCATTTGGGCTATCTACCAGGGGGAGGCAAAGTAAGGGGATAAAAGGGTAGAAATTCCAATTACACAGTTGATGCCCATTTGCTCCATGGATATGTGTAACCTCTGGCTGATGTTGTTGACGCCTACATCCAGTCTTATAATGAGCATGCTGAGGGCATAGCTCATTCAATGGAGTTAGATAATCAGAAGGATGAGCTGAATATTACATTGTAAAGGAAATTCAGGTGCTATTATGGAGTAGTCAGAGGATGAAAGATGAGATCCTGTCGCCTGCAGAGACAGGTATATCTCATGGTATATTCTAGATAGGGAAATTATCCAAAGTAGCCAGGTGAACTTGGCTACCTTCAGCTCATTGGAATAACTAAACAACACCATGCACTGTTTCATACCTGTCTAAATCGATATATATATTTCAAGACAGCGCACAGTGCTAGTGACAAAGGCTCACCATAAAATGCCAACAAATCAAAAGGTAAGATCGCCGTGCCCCAGAGTGACAGCAGCTTACATGACCTATTTAACCTTCTTGCAAGCCATGCAGACCACACAATCTGTTCATTGGCCTTCCTGTCACCCTTGGACCGAGCATCATAGCGAACTGTCATTGAGTCAAATTGCTCAAAACTAATATAATTTTGCCTGGGCAATCTAATAAAACACAAAAGTCGTTTTCTCCCTTTCTCTGTCTCTCCCCCCTCTCCCTCCATATATTCTGGCGGAACCGTCCTGATTTATAAGAGATGTGGTTGCGGCTCTCAGTGTGCAATGAGCGAAAGGCACCTTGGGGAATTTTATGATCCATGACGAAGCGTCCAGGATCATTTTGGATGTATGCATGTGTCACTGCATATTAATAATGGGCTCTGTCTCATGCAAGCGCCGGCACACCTTCAAAGGAGATAATTTAATCTTCTCCCCGCTGAGCCTCCTCTCCTCTCGACGCTGGCTAATACTTTCCTCAGAATCCCAGTCAAAGGAGCCATCGCTTACATTGTGCACCTTGGCTTTAGGATAATAAAGAGAAGAAACAGGAAATGATAGAGGAAGTAAAGCCAACTAGGAGGAGGAAATAAGCCCCAGATTCGGAACACCTCTGAGGAAGATAAACACAGAGCTGAGGGTGAATATCTTTTCTTCTCTTTGCACATGTAAATTTAGTGGTCATATGATGTTACCAAGGGGCTGGTTGTTGAGGAAATTGACTTGTTACCTTTCTGGGGTTATCTACCCTCTGTAGAGAAATGTGTGAAGCCAGTTAAAATGTCCCAAGAAAAAAATAAAAAATTACCGTCCTGCAGTGCTCTTTGTTTTGGTCCCATTCTTGCACTGTAAGCCTGCAAACAAACAACAGAACAAGGCAGGTTCCTCTTCACTGAACTACATGTGCCCTTCATCTCACATAAAGATTTCATTCTCTCTCAAGCGCCGGCACCCTGCAGTGAAGCCGACAATTGAGAGGAATGCTGTGGGATCCTGGACTTGTTTGTGGGACGCCACGGTGAGCATTGTCAACACCAGCACCAGCACAAAATATTCACTAACTGCACAATATACCAAGCTCCTCAGCTTAATAAAGCTCAATTACAAAACAGCACTTTTGATGAGGCTATGTAATCCCATAATATAATACAATACAAGTTGAAATAAAATTCATTTTACTGTCAGAAACTGTACAAGGGAGTTCAGAGAAATGGCTAACCTCGGTCCATGGGGAGTTGTTTCCACTGAAACATCCCATAAAAAACCTTCCATTATGTAAATAGATTCACCAGCAGATTCTCCATATACCGATAAAGCACACAGCAGCCACGTATTACCATGCATGATCACATCCTGTTGTTAACATTACTGTAATGTTCATGTCAGCCGATGATGCAAGTGCTTTAAAGCCAAGACTCATAAAACCAGAAATAGAACCGCTAATAGTCTCTTTACATAGAAAGGCACTATTCATCCAGAAGAAACAGTAGATTCAGCTGAATAGTACGTACCACAGAATTAACCTTGGTAAAGCTGGGCCAAATGCACTCAAACACAATAGGCTGCTATAAAAGTCTCGCAATCTAGACAGGTCTTGTTTTAACCTTAACCCTTAAAACTTATTAACTTATCAAGTTATTATTATGATTATGATTATTGTTATGATTATTGTTATGATTATTATCATTATTATTATTATTATTATTATTATTATTATTATTACATTATTATCATTATTATTACCATAGGTGTTTTTTGTTCCAATAACTATGAAAATTACCGTTTGTCTTTTCATATCAGTAACTAAAAAAGGTCAAAACAACTTGGAACTACTAAATAACAGCTATTCACTTTTTCTGAGTTGAGAACATGGTTCATTAATTTTCTCCTTTATCTTTTACAGCCTTTCTAGTTAATCTTTAAAGAGGGTGCCAATATATCTGGGGGGCACCATGTATCTGAGAACAGCAGCACTCAAAACAAATGCAGGAAACAAAAAGAGAGCATTATATGTTAAGGATTTCTGGCAAAAGCGTATTGCATTGTGGCGGCTTGGATTACAAAGCCAAAACACATTGAGAAAATATGAGCAAAAAAAAGATTTGCAAATATTAGACAAGGACTTATGCGTAGCCTCCAATAAACCTCACTATTTTTATGAATAGAGTAATCTACATATATTCAATGAGGCCTGAAATAAGTATATACTGCTGCAAATCTGATTAATCTTAACCGTCTGTGAGAGGGAATTGCCTAATGGAGTGTGTGTTGGAGCCCAAGTCCCATGCTCTTTATCAGCCAGGCGTGTCACTACAATGCAAGACGGAAGCAGACAAACCCGGCTGTTACAAGAGTTCACTGATGAATCTTGTTTGACACACCAGAGTTTTTTTTTCTTTTTTCTCTTTCTTTTTTTTGTGCGAAATGTACCAGGGATCTCCTTTCACAACATGAGGGTCTGGGATGCAGAAGGACCAAGCCTCTTTGGTTTCGAGACAAGCACGTGAATGAATAAATTAATTCAGATGGTCCTATATAAATTTAACGATTTTCCAAACATCAAATGCAGCAGCAAGCCCATTTCTTTGTACATCTTCGGTTAGGTTTCTCCAAATGCTCAGTGCAGCCACCTCTGTCTGGAAATCACCCGTCCCCCCAAAAAAAGGCAAGGCATTTGTAATTTGAAACACAGCAGAAAGAGACCTGTGTCCTCTAGTCCGCCTCCCCAAAGCAGGTTGCAGGGCTTTGCATAAGCCCAATATGATTCATCCCATAAAATCTAATTAATACATCGTCCAGGAGGTCAATGACAACATGCTGAGGTTAGAGTAACCTTTCCATTATCAGATTTCTGTTCCCTCTCTTCATTGTCAATTACAATGAGGAGAAGTAATCTGCCTGCCATTTTTTTCAGTTATTTTTTAATTTAGGACTAGTTCAATGCGATTCTAAAATTGGATTCCTATTTTGGGATATTATATTATATATTAGAGCACTTCTGTAATAGCTAAATTCTTATTTTAACCTTGGATAAGCTTGGATTTTTTCCCCCTTGAACAGTTAAGGAACTGATTCTGTAATATCACACATCCTAAATAGTATTCTAAACTGAGCTGATATAGGATTTCAGACTAAGGAAATTTCTGTAATGTCCACCTTTTTTGGATCACACATGTACAGCCAATCAAGTTTCCGCCACAGTACCCATCATCCAGTGCTTCTTTAGATTATGCAGCTGCAAAGATTTCAGATCTGTGTTTTTTGACCAACTGTTATTTATTTATTTATTTATTTATTTGCATGTCGTTTTTACTTTTAGGCATCAATGCATGTTTTATAAACCTAGTTTATATGGAGTTTATTTTAATTGTTAATATTTTGTCTTCTGTGTTCTGTGTGTACTCCTTTACATGTGGTTTGCTATCATTTTGATCACCAAAAAACTTACAGTACTCAAATGACAATAAAAACATCCAAGCCTGCTCAAAAATAAGTGATTTAACATACCAATGAGTCATAATAAACAGCACACAGACACAGCATAATGGAATGGAAAGAAAAAGAAACAGGAAAAAAAAATATTTCAAATTTAAGTTCCAAGGCTCTGAGTTTTTGATATAAGTTAAAGTTCCTCATTTTAGGCTAGGCAGAGAATATACTGGATTATGTGTGATGTGGAAGCAACTTGTCATCCCATAAAATGAGGTTCTGCGCATGTGTGGTCCAAATCAGGTAGCAATGTCGTTAATGACGTTCAAGACTGCCTGCAGTAATCCCATAACATGTACAACAAGCCACTTAAAGGCAAAATAAAGGAGCCAGAGAACTTCTCCCCTTTGTTTT